>ML836880.1:0-17112 GCA_009831015.1 Picea engelmannii | reverse complement strand
CGTTTCCCACAAAGAATAGGTGCTAACAATGGTAATGTTTGCCAGAGTGACTATCTCAGAATCAAGTTGGGGGATCATTATTCCATCTATATGGATATATGTTCATGCATGCATTCCAAAAGATCACCTACTATACACATCGGGTGGAAAATGGTAAGTAGAAAAGAATCATGATAACTCATTGATGGAAACTCAACGAGTGGTTGACGAAAAGAGTGAGTCAAAGGTGGATTTGTAGAAGAGGTAAAACCTTCTTCTATGGTTTCAACCACTCCTTCAGGCTGGTCACTTGGGGGATTTGTGCTCCAAATTTTAGAAGCAACCCCTTCATTAATAGTTCCTTCGTTATAAAGGTTATATGGAATATTATTTTCTTGGGATCCAACCCTTGCATTCTCCAAGAAATTTGGATACCTTGGTCGGCTATGGTGAAACTATAATAGAAATAATGATCCCTAAGGCCAACTACGGATGTTGAAAGATCACACCCATAGAAAAAAATTTGTAGGTAATCAACCAAGCAACAATAAATAGAAGGATATTCTGAAGAAAAGATGTCAAGCTTTCAGCGAAGATATGAGAAGTAGTTACCCCTACCTCCACGTAATATCCCTTCTCGGTGAAATCAAACCTTTCTTCATGGGATCACCCTCCAAGAGTACTGAAAGTGTGATACGATGTCTACCCCAGGTACCATGGGAAGCCCCCCACAATCACCTCTATAGATACCTAGAAAATGTCACTAGGGTTACCAACTCATAGTCAACCTCTAGGGGGTACAATTGATAGTCAAGATTGAACTAGTAATACTCTTAAGTACCTTCAATGGATTTGAGATTCACGAAGCACCAAGATCAAATGAACCATTAACACTCAAGAAAAACCCTGATTATACTCTCTTTGCACTACAATTGTTTAAGCTTTGGAGGGGTAATCTTCACCGCTCTTCCACATGCAACCTTGTGTTTAGCGCCCATGTAAGAGGGGTTTCCCAGTTATGCCTATATGATGGTTTGATTTTTCCCTATTTAGTGTTCTATAGTCTTGTGTAGTAGTCTTGGACAATTTACTCACTTTTCCTAGTCCAAAGACTCTAGCTCTAAGCTATTGTTTGTGTACTAAAAACCAAAACATCTAGTTAATTTTAGCACGTTGGTTGATATTAATAACTATTTTTACTCATAAGGGTGTACGAAGGTGAAACTAATGGTGTGATGACTTGACTCCAAAATCATGTAGAAATAATGAAATGGAATATTTTTCTTTCAATGAACTCTATCTGTGAGAAGGAGAGAAGATCTGTTTCTTCTTACAGGAAGTAAACACCAAAAAACATGAAACTTTCACTTTTCTTTTTTCAAATGGAAAAAAAATGAAATACCAAACCATCAATTTAATGTTCACGAAATCCAAAACAAAAACAAGGTTTTTCAACTATGTAGCAATACACTCCAATTATGAAAGTAGGATGGGAAATTTTGTTTTGTTCTTTCCAAACCACATGAAATATAAAAAGAGACCCTTATTTTTATTTTTATTTTAATAAAAATGAAAGCATTCAATGAAACTTTGCAAATAAATCAAAAGCGAAAGAAGGTGGAGAAAACAAGTGCCCAAGGAATAAAATATCCAAACACAAGAATGTTGTCAATCCAAAATTCAATCTTTCAATGGTAGAAAAAGGTTTTCAAATAACTTGAAAAAAGATTACACTATAAGATGAGATGCAAATCAAGAGAGTTGGCTTTGTTTAAACAATGGAAGAAATCATAAAATATTTTTAAAAACAAATGAACTCTCTTCATAAAATTACCATCAACACTTTAAAAGTCCAGGGGAATGAGATTAGATGATCTAAAATGTACCCACAAAAGAAAAAAGTTCTTTTAATCAAATAAACGAAATGGCACACAAAAGGAAAGATTTCAAAATGACTTTAAAAAATGTGGTAGAAATGAATGCTAGGACATGTCTGAAAGAGATCTGGAGGAGTGGAAGAAAGGATAGACACAGATCTGGGCTTTGAAGGATGCCCCTTCAAAAAATGGATTTTAGAACCTGGTCACATCTTGTTAATGGCCACAAAGGGACCACAATGCACTGGTCTCTCTCTGTCGAGGGATAGAGGGTCACTCCCTATAATGGAGAAAATGGGGACCAAGAGGTTTTGGTCACTCCCTACAATGGAGGAGCTAGCGACCACAAGGTTTTGGTCACTCTATGGGAACAGATAACCCATGATTGTGCAAGTGAGAAAAAAAATAAATCTGAGATAGATCTATAATATATGGGTCTGAAAAATTACAAATAGCCTCGGAAAAGACTTTTTGATTGAATGAAAACAAAAACTAGGGACTAAAACAAGGAAATATATTGAGAGTATGAATTCAAAAGTTCAGGAAGAAACTAACTAAACAACAATTAATTCCTCATTTATTTTGCCAGTCTATTGTAGGGTAAATGAACCCTACATGAGTTACCTCCCTAAGACAGAATAAATATGCAAGTAACATATTTTCTTAGATCTAAATTATAAACAAAAAGAATCTACAAAATGATGGAATGAAAAGTTTACCCAAATATCTTATGGTTGTCCTTGCATGATCCTTAACTATCAACTTTCTTAAATACTCCCTTCTCTCTTACCAACATGGATCTGCAAGCATATGCACACAAAGAAACCTTTCACAAGATCAAGTGAATCATGTGTAAATAGATAATAGATAGAGTGACATAAAATAAGAGTATCAATTCTGTACAAATATTATAATAACTACATACAATCAATTAAGGAGGAAAATCTTGTACATATTCTATTAATGGACAAATTATTTACATCTTACAATCAAATAAGTTGATGTAGTCCTTTCCCAGGTTCCTTTCCCAATCTCTATAATCAAACTGGAAGAATAAGTTTTCTTTCTCCTTTTTCTCTTCCTTTTCCCATGAGAGATCCCCATTATTTATAGGATAGTAGAGATAATATCAAAGGATAGTTTGGATAATATATCCATGCCCAATATGAAAATCCTCTTGAGTTCAATCCACAAATACTCTAGGGTTTAATCTCATCTCGCAAAACCTATCCTAAATAGGGAGTAACAGACCCAATCGTGCCCTGCATTCTTGTAGGGAGTGACTGGTCTCCACCTGGAAGAGGAAAAGGAGTGACCAACACTTGCTTGTCACAAGCTATAAAGGGGAAACTAGTGACCAGACAAAAAGGTACTTCAAACTAAAGGGAAAATTGGAATGATTTATTGTTTCATACTGTTAACCCCTAGATGATTCCCATCAAGTGTTCAAGTGGAAAATAATTGTAAACACTTACTTCTTGATTGGTACTAATTTTTACCAAGTTGTCAAAGTTCATATGACCCATTATTTTAGTCCACAACCAACTTTCATCTATCTTCCCCATGAAGAATGTTTCTCCATTAATTTCTTCTAGAATATATACATTGTTTGGGGTCCTGATTTCTTTTGCAACCAGCTTGCTTGAATTTTCTTTTCTAGATCTCACATTCTCGAGATTCAAAGGTAAGAGTATGTCCTTGGTCACACATTTTTCTTACACTAAGAATATTATGTTTCAATTTTTGAACACAGAGAACCTTTTCAACTTTATCTATTCCATTGTCAATATTGAGAGTGCATTTTCCAATTATGTTTTATCTACCATTGTCTCCAAACGTAACACTTCCCTCATTTTTCGTCAAGGTAAAAAACGTTGTTATATATCCTGTCATGTGAATAGAGAACTCACTATCAACAACCCACTTATATTTACTCTTTTGTGCATTAAGTGTTTCTTTCATGGACATGGATTTATCTTTGCTTTGTTCATGATTCCTTTTCATGATTGTTGGGCCTTCCCTTCCCTGGATTTTCTTGAGTTTACTTCTACCAAATTTTTCTATATGCCCAAAATTATTGCAGTTATAACATGTGATGTTATAGTTCAACAAAGGGGAAAAAGAATTATAATTTCTTCTTGAGTATCCATGGGTGTCTCTGTTGTTATTCCTTATAGGTTCACCTCTTACATTTGTTCGAAAATCTATTTCTTTATGACCAAATCCACTACAAGAATAACAATAGCCAAAGAAAGAGTTTTTATACCTAGTTGTGTGATTCCATCTTGATGGGACAATCTTCCAGATTTTGTCCTTGTGAGGGGAATTTTTATTCTATGGAACATATAGTTCCTCATTCCTATTGAAATATTCAACTTTGATAAATCTTCTGATTGAATCATCGTACTTATTGGTTCTTTATTCACTTGACTAGTTTGAAGAGGTTGAGGCTTCTTCATTGACAATTTCCTTTCCTTTATTGTAGCCAAGATTGGTGTTGTCAAATGGTGATTTTGATTATTTAGGATTTCATTCAACATTGTAGATATCCTCTCATACTATATGCTAGTAGATGACATTTCCAACTCCCTTCTCAAGTAGACTATTTTAGATTCTAGACTGCTGCAAATATATTCTCTCTCTTTTAGCTATGATTTTTAAAACTTCTTCAATTTTCTTTCCCTATTCTATTTTTATTTTTAGGGTAATTATTCTCTTTTATATTTCTTCAACATAATACTCCTCTTTATATATTTGTAGTTCCTTTTTCTTCTTTCTATTCCTTTCTTGAGTCTGTCTATTTATTCTATGACACTAAAGAATTTTTCTTCAAAGTCTACTTCTACCTCCTTGTTGGGATTGTCTTCTTTTGTTGAAACTGTGTTTCCATCTATTTGTGTTTCTAGACCCATAAAGAGAATTTCATCTCTTTCACTGGCACTATCATATGAAGATTTGTTGTC
Source organism: Picea engelmannii (assembly GCA_009831015.1). Taxonomy (NCBI): domain Eukaryota; kingdom Viridiplantae; phylum Streptophyta; class Pinopsida; order Pinales; family Pinaceae; genus Picea; species Picea engelmannii. The sequence continues at coordinate 12,293 of ML836880.1, read as the reverse complement.
TTCATTGGTATATAGATTCTTCTTTTGTCGGTAGAACTTTTTCTTTTTTTCAGTCTTCTCTTTGTTGTACTTCTTGAAACTAGAATCTTCTTTCACATTGCTATTTCCATTTTTTTCATAAAGGAAATTATGGGAAAAGTGTCCTATTTTTCCACAACTAAATCATTTGAAGTTAATATTACCTTTGTATCTACTTTTGAGCTTCCTGACAAAGTTGGATTCTTCCTCATCCAGTTGTCTATCTGAGCAATCACTTGTATTGCATTATTCTATCTTATTAATTTTTGAAGCCTTGAAGGTTTCTTCCTTTCTTGATGCCCTTACTGGATTATATTTTTCTATCCTCATTTCATATGCAGTGAAGATTCCATGTAACTCTTCCATTTTTCATCTTCTCTAGGTCCTTCATTTCTTCTATAGAAGACATCTCGAAATTAAATCTTAAGGGAAGTGACCTAAGCACTTTTTTCACAATGATGGTTTCTTTTATCTCTTCTCTTGATCCTTAGATAGAGTTGACAACCTCATACACATGAACAATATAGGTTTCAATACTATCTTTTTCATTCATCTAGAGGGTCTCAAATTGTCCTCTATAAATCTGTAACTTTTCTCTCTTGACCTTGTCATCTTGTTGACAATTTCTTTTTAATTTGTCCCACATCTCTTTTGTTGAGTAACAATGCATGACTTTGGTATACATTGAATTTGTCAAAACACAAAGAATAAAATTATTGTCCATGTAATCATTGTTACTGAGCCTCTTTCCATCTATATCAATTGGTGGAGTTGGTGGAGTTTTGTAACTATTCTCTATTGCACTCCAAAAGTCATACCCAAGTGACATCAAGTAGGTTTTCATTCTTATATTCCAGAAACAATAATATAATCCATCAAATCTCGGATCTTTATTTGTGGAAAAACCTTCTTGTTCATCCATTTGGTCTATAGGGATTCACTTTCTAGTGGTTAGTCTGTTCCTAAAGGAACCTTTCTCTTATTCCAATTGTTGGAATATACTCTAATACTGAGAGGAAGGGGGGTGAATCAATATTAAACATATTTTACCACTTTTTATATTTTCCACTTTAATTGGTCATTATATGATCAGATGTGGAAAATAAAGACCACTTCATAGTACACAGATATTAACATGGAAACCCAAATGGGAGAAAACCACAAAACGTTCTTTATAAAAATTTGGTAGGAACCAACCTACTGTTATAATGCTTACACACACAAACTTGCGGGAGACACTAATATCCTTGACTGAGCACCAACTCAACAACAATTTTTGTAGACACCAATCTATAGCAGACATTAATCCCCTAGGCTGAGCACCAACTAAGATCTTCCTTTAGGAAAAAACCCACAACTGGAGAATTTGCAAGCACCAACCTACATGAGGCACCAATCCCCTCTAGTTTTCAATAGTGTTAGATTGACTATTTTATTCAAGCCTTCACTTGCATAAATCTATTTCTTTGTCTCTATTGTACCAACACTCTCCACCATCTTAAATTCTTCATGAAATTAGAGTTTACTTAGACCTTTCACTTCCCATCCACCCTCCTGCACTCTTTATGCCTCCTAAGAACCTCTGATCTCTTCACCTTTCACACACTTCAAAATTTCATCATACCCCTTCGCATACAACACAATCCTAACATCATTATATATATATATATATATATATATATATATATATATATATATATATATATATATATATATTCCCATACACCAACCATTTGTTCTCAAGCAAACCATATTCGACATGTCGACTCTAGGTCCATCGATTCTCCATTAAATCAAGCTACAAAAACCTTCATGAAAACCACTCTTCAACTTCCTTCCATCACACACAATTCTTCACATAGACCTTAATGCTTAGGAGTTATCTGATCCGATCCTTTAAAATATTGTGACCATCAATCTATTCTCTATCTAACATGACACACTATATATCCTTGACACACAAGAACCATCCAATAATTTCTTCATTTGATTACAACCATCTGATATGGATCTCCAATAAATATCCTACATTGATCTACACAATTTTTTGATATGTATCTCCACTCAATCTCCTTTCTTGATCTTTGATCCCTTTCATTGGGACCACCAAGCCTATCAGACACCTAGACCACAATAATCAATCATGATAAGATCTGGTCTAGATTTTATCTAGTCCGTCAATTGTATCCTTGTTATCGGGCTCATTAGGGTACACTCAACACAATATGTCCTCATTTATAAACATTCATCCGATATTATATCAATGGATATCGTTGGCTCTTGGAGTCTTATTCGTCGAAACCCATCTGCTTCATAATAAAACTATACTTTGACTAGAGCCTCTCCGATGACACATATTTTGAGAGATCCAATGGTCGTAGTTTGAAATCAATGGCTTTGATCGTGTCATTCCTTAAACATTCATGACGATGATATCTCATCTCTCTATCTCTCATGAGAAGGTTAGGTGGGACCCACAATGACCTACAGTTGAGATTCCATATCACCTACATGTCAACCTATTGTCAACATTTCTCCTTGAAGCTCCTTTTCCAGAGTACCTATGTTGTATGTAACACAATCTACTCCGACCAAAGCCTCTCTGATGAATGGTGGATATCTACTCGCTACTCAAATCAAGTACTCATATTTGATACGATCTCATAACAGTCTCCATGTCCAACTAGGGCCCAATTTCATTTTGCACAATCAAAATCCAGCATGCGTAATCCTTTGGGATACTCTAGCTTCCACACTATCATCCTGACATCACACTGACTTCCAAATTTTCATGACACATCATCACTTCCTCTATCCCTTGTTTGTATACCTTGTTTACTAGGAACTTGACATAAGGCATTGTCCTTGCTGATTTTGTGTCTCTGAAATTACAGTTGATGTGGCATATGAGCTAGCTCACTATGACTATCACTATCAAATTCCCTCATTATAGGAGTACCTCCACTCACAACCCACTCCTATCATTGTTTCTCTGATGAACAATGGAGATATACTAGCCATGCCAAATCAATGGCTATCGCTGGCTCTTAGAGTTTTTCCCATCAGAGTCTCACTGTAGCCTTTCTCTCTGACCAATGGTCTATATTATCTCCTTCTACGACTCTAATATATCAACAATTGTCATTAACTCCAAATATCCTTCATCATCGAACTATTTCATTCTACAATCTGACGTGGAAGATGTCCTTTTATGAAAAATTGAATAATGGTACCACTACATGGCATTGTACAAGGTCTGACACATGACCCTTTCCACAAGTTTCGAATGATATGGAACTGTATGAGGTATGAAACATGTCTCTATCCATTATAGGTCTATTGGCCTCTTCCATATGACCTTGTTTTATGGCCAAGTGATTAGGTCATCATACTAATTTTGGTCGGAGTGTCTCAAAATTCCCTGAGCTAAGCACTCCAAAAGCTCAAACTCCGATGAAACCACACCACTCTAAATATTTCTACACGGTCGATCTCTTCTTAAGAATTTAATCTCCATGGTCTATTTATATAAAGGCTTTCCCACTTGCATTCATACTTCATAAAATCACCTTTTCATTGTAAACCCTTCAAAGTATAATCTTCTTGTGTATGTGGTATAATTTGGTGATCATTGTTCACTTGATATTGGTTAAATGAGACCTTTCTTTCTAATATCATTGTTTTTCATTCCTTCAGTGCTTGCATGAGCTTACTCTACACCATCTACATTTACCACACTGTAATTATTCTACCATAATACTCTTTACGTCCTCGATTTCGTTCCTTTTTTTTAATGGGGTTGTATCATTTGCTAGTTCTCTTCATTCTCAGGCATCCTGAATACTCATCAGTTCATAGGGGAATAATTTTCTTCATCTATCTATTTGGTTCGATCCTTGGACCTGTCATCATAGTCTATCTTTGACACCAATGACAACATGGTTTTCAACATGTTCTTGATGTCATTCTTGTTTTGGTTGTTGGCATTGTGCATGGAAAGGAGGCTCTTGCCAAGTTCTTGGTTGCGGGTGTGGGCCATCTGGAAAGCAAGTGGAAAAGGAGTGGGATGGTGGGTCTGTATAGAAAGTGGTTATGAGTGAGGGGTATCATCACAATCATTATGAATATAGGAGTCCAATGGAATAGCTCCCAAATAAGGGTTTCATAGAGGGTGGGTAGGCCATGGAAAAATAAGTCTTATAAATGAGAGGTACCACTATGATCAATGCAAAGAGAGGGATCCAATGGGATAGGTCTCAAATAAGGCTTCCAGGAGGACCACTAATTTTGTTTACTCCTACGGAGTTATACTGTTTCTTGAAGAAGAATGCAGTGATGGAATGCCCAAAATTTTAATGGTTAAAATTGTGTAGTAATTTTGCAACCTGGATGTAAGAGGTAGAGTTGTGCTGCAAAATTTCTCTTCTATTTATGTTATGTTATGTTATGGTAGCAAGGCTTAGGGTTTTTAGGGTTCCTATGGGAATGGGTGTTCCCTATGCTATAGATATATGACATACTGATTGATCCAACAGTAGTAATCAACCCAATTTCTCAGGGCTCTAACTAAGGAGGCTCAACCATACCCTTAGTTGCACTACCTGATACTGTAGGTATGTGAGAGTATTCTTCCTGAGTATTCTTCTCAGTGCCAATATAACATTCAAATGGTTGATTCACATATCTATAGATAGTTTCAGGATACTTATGGGAATCCCTATATACCTCATGGTAAATGGGAGTGAATGGTTGTGTACAGTGTGTACACATGTTGTCTAATGTGGTACTACTCAAAGGGGTACCAACAAGGGTTACAGAGGTTTCCAACGAGGTGAAATATTGTGTTTCAAATAAATCGTGAAACCATCTGTATTTTTTTCATGTAGTCATCTCCAACTTCATTTTTACATGTCGAATGATAGATCATTGTGCTTTAAAGATGTCGCCAGTACACGTCTCTAGCCTGGAAAAAAAATGGGTCTAAAAAATATGCAGAGGAAAGTGCTATGATACTACTTGTAAGATACCATAAGTTATTGCGTAGAGAATAAATAAGATTGTTATTAAAATTATTAGTAGAAAAGAGTAGAATAGAGAGCACAATGACATAATTGATTCTGAAAATGATACCTTTATCATTTCGGTAGCAAAGTTCACTTTCCTCTTCGAGGGGAAAACCTCCAATAGAGTAGAGATCAAGTGTAAAACAATTCTCAAGACACAAATTTTCCATGCTTTCTACCCCTATTTATACTATTTCTATTTTCTAGAAGACATTCTAGAGTAAGAAATTTCTAGAGGCAGAACCTTCTAGTAAGTCTTCTTACATTAGACATGTTCACATTATTACATAAGCCTTATTTACTAATTTCATCCTTTATTAGATAAAAAACTATATTATTTAATATACTTGAGGGGTTAGGAAGGTTATGAACCTAAGATTTGGATAAGTCTAAATGTTATATGATTTGGACTTTTTCCAACAATCATCACCAGAATCTGACTATGTAATTTTTGGTCGAACTGAAACTTTTCATTGCTCAAATTTCATTTTTGAATTCATAAATGGATTTAATGCCCTTAAAACCCCTAATGCACATAGATTTTGCACTCTTAACAATTGATATCTGTAAATATAACAATTGTTATAAATTTTTAGTTGGATTTTTGGCATAAATGGTTAGAAACATATGGTTAGGAAAGGTCCAAATTGTAGCATGTTTAGACTATTCTCTTCATATACCTAATTTTGGGTGTTTAATTCTAGAATATTTTCTTTAATAAAGGTTGAAAACACTTTTATGAAACTCCTTAGTTGACCAAATATGGTTTAAGGATGTGGAAACATTAAATTTGTAATGATGATGATGATAGTTATTAATATCCACTGAGACCAATATTGGTTTATCAAATATTATAAAAAGGGTAAATAATTATTTGGCTTCCTTTAAATTTTTATTTTTGTGCTTGAAAATATATAAGAGAAGATTTCCTAAATCATGATAATTTTGATTAATTAAAAGGTTAGGAAGGTCAACATTGTAAAAACTATTTTGAAATTGAGATTTAATGTGGGTGTACATAGGACATTCTAAGAGAAAGTTCTTTTCATATTCAATCCTCTTAGTGTCACCAGGATGAAAAATTGTTTTGATCCGTGATGTTTTAGGAATTTCCCAATGCCCTATTTCACTATGGATATTGTAGGAGTTTGTTTTTACTTTAGCAATGTTGGTTTTCTTCTTTATGCTAGTTAAAACAAAGATATACTTTTGATCTTTTAGATTAGCGTTGATCACCTCCTTGTAATATCTTCATTTTCTCTTATCCTCTAATTCTTAATCACACCACAATTTCTCCTTAAATTTAGACGTAACAATATTTTTAATATTATTGTTACTTTGAACAATGACCTCTTCCTTGATACCCCAATTATTCAGCCTATACTTGGCATCTTTATGCCAACTCTGCTTGAACCGAAGGTGAATTGTTTGGAGTTTGAACAAAACTTAGGAAGCCTCTTGTATTCCATGTTGTTTATCTTGGTCTTGTATGTTAAGTACCTAGTCACAATCATGTTCTTAAAGGGGGGAAGACTTGCTTCTATGAGAAGGATATGATAGGCAGTATTTCCTTTAATTTTAATATTATAAGTTATAAAATTCTTCTGGATTAGATCTGTATTTCTCCATGATTCTGTAGAGATGTTGAAACCTCATAACCATATAAGATAACGAGAGTGATGAGAATCTCAAAGAGTATTTTTTTCTTATCCCAAAGCAAAAGGTCAATTGTTTAAAAAATATTTTCAAGTCCATAATAATATTTCCACCCTCCATTTATCCTTTTCTCAATTCTATAGTTCTAGTTAATCTTGTGATGAAGATCACTTCTGAGATATTTGTATGAATCCAGTTCCTCCAAGATACTATTTTCATACATGAAATTAATGTAAGTGATATTTTTGGATTTGATTTCCATAACCTTTGTTTTGTAAGTGTTAATGGTCATACTCGTACTAGAGAAAAAATCCTTGAGATTTTTTAGTAGCTCACCATAAGAACATTATTTCCACCATAAGGAATAAGGATGATGAAAATTCTAGCTAGAGACAAGCCAACACATCTTGCTTCTTCCAAAAAATAGTCTTACTTGTTCATGTATATGATAAAAAGGGTAGGGGACATGGACCATCCTTTCTTAACTCCTATATTACAATCAATTTCTTTCAACCAATACTCAATGTTATTAAAATTGGAAATAGCGTTTTCATATAATATCATCACAACAACTCTCAACTCAAAAGGGACTTTTAGCTCTTCCAATCTATAATTCCAAAAGTTGTTATAGGAACTATGTCAAGTTATTTTCTGAAGTCAACAAAGTAACACAAAAGATTGATTTTATTACTGTGACACTCTTTCGCAATGATCCTAATGTAACAAGGTGGTTCTCGGTAGAATGATATCTCCTAAATCCAGCGTAGCCTTTAACTCTTATTCCATGGATTTCTAGCCATATACTAATATTTTTTCTAGAATAATTCCATATAAATTATCTAAATGAGGGATAATAATAATGGTACTTTAATTACATGGATTGTTTTTATCCCTTATTTTGAAAATAGGAACAATGAGGCTTTGAGTCTAGGGTTTAGGGAAACCCTACTTAACTGCTAAATTGAAGAGTTTATGAATGTAAGGGATGAGGATATGCCCTCCAATATTTATTGTTTTTGCTTGGTAGTTTTCTATGTCCGTATATTCCCTTTTGTGAGATGCTTAACCCCAAACTCTATGTATTCTAAATAAAAAACACCTTCCTCTATAGAAAGGGTTTGAATGTTGTCCACAACATTAAGGGACTCATAAATATTTTTAAGGTATGACTTCTAGTCCCTCAAAGGAATCATATTGTTTTATTTATTTTTATGAGTTAATATTTTCCTCAGAAATTTATTAGGATCTAGGTTAGAGAGGTGTAAAAGCTTCTCTTGATGTCTATTTATATAGTATACTTTTTCTCGTTTTAACTAGGGATTTGTACCTATTTATCTTGTTGAATTTTAGGGATTCATTAGAAGCATCCCTAGTGGATTTTATAGAAATATTACACTCTTTATGATACCAATGGTTGTCCATTCTATTTTCCTTTTTACCTTACACCTTGATAAAGAACCTATTAATGGAACTAGAGAGGGTTGTTGTAAAATTACAATAGAGGTCTTGAATATTGTCTTTAATTGATAAGGTATTCAATTCATTATTTAAATCCTTTAAAAAAATATAAGTTTTATTTTTTTCAAATATCAAGTGATTTTGGTTATCATAATTCTCTTCTATGAGGATTTTGTGCATGGAAAAGTTTAGAGTTAGGGTTAAAGGTATATGATTCTAGTCAGTTTCATGGTCATTTAAGATGTCAAAACATACTATTTGGTAGTGTATGGGGATATCATATATCACATAATCTATAACATTGCTACCAATCCCATTCATACAAGTCATTTGGTTGGATTTCAACCACTTCATTAAACCATGGGAAATTATTAGATCTTGATCAGCTCAAACTCAACCAAGTCTTTAAAGTTTATTTTGTATCTGCTAGCTAAAACAAGGCCCTCATCTAGCAATAGAGGATTAGGGTTGGAATAGTTTCTTAAGATAATAGCTTGGTCAGTTCTTGTTCTATCATTAATGTCTCTTAGCAATAGGAGACTACCTTCATTTCTCAAATTGCAAATATTTGCTCTAAGTCATTGCAAGGAAATTTTTTATCTAGATTGTTTTTCTTATAGAAGGTAGAATTAATATGCATAAAATAACAAATGGGTATATAAATATTCTTAGCATTAATATTTTAATTCTCCATCCACATGTAATTATTGAAAGGGTATTTCTTGTGAAGCCTAATATGAGGAATAATGTTCTTCTTTATGTAACATGCTAATCTCCAAAGTCTTCTATGTTAGGATCCATTATTACATAGTGATCATAAGACAAATCCGTCTATGTTAGGGACCTTGAATTCTTCATCATCTCAAGTTTTAACAAACAATATAATATCAATTTCACTTAAAATCCAACTTAACATAAAACTTTTACTCCATGAAAAGTCATAAAAATTCCAAATCTAAAAAGGATTCATAATGTCCCAAATTCATATTTATTATTTATTATTATCTTTTTTATCTCTATCCTTAACCATAACTTTTCTTTTTCTAATTATAACTCATTTTATTTCCTTCGTGATTCTTTTATCTTTTAAACTACTCTCCTTACTTTCATTTGATCTTTCAAATACGATCTTCATTTACACATACTTTTGACACTTTTACACTCTTATAAAATAGATTAAACGAGATAGAATATTTTTTTTATTTGAAACAATAATTTCTTATGATAATTATATAAGAAAATTTATCATAAAGTCATTTTTAATATCATAACTATATTTTAAATAACTATATTAATATATTAATTATATAAAATGATATTTTTAATTCCAAACGATTGAATATAAAATTTCTTAATATTAAAGATCAAAGATCAAAGTAATTATCTAAATAATATAGTTTTAGCACAATTATATTTTATATTTTATATTTTGATATTATATAAAATAGTTAACATATTAGTGTGTTTTTGGTACAATTATTTTTTATATTTTATTCAAATTAAAATAGTTGGGGAAAATTTTCAAGTAGAGGTCTTGAGACCATTATAATAATATATTCATTAAGAGTTCAATGTGTCACTTGTGAGAATTGAACTTCAGTGGGGAGGATAATAATCATTCTTCTCAACCACCCAAAATAAACCCAATTAATAATAATAATAATATAAAAATAAAAATCTAATATATTAATCATTATCCAATAGATCAATTTGATCTCAGTGAATGTTAATCATCATCATCATTATCTATGAAAATTTAATACATAAAAACAATTTTTTATATTTAAAAAATATATATTTATATATTAATTATGTAAAATATTATTTTAAATTTGATTTTTAAATATTTAATTTCAAAAAAAATTCAATTAAATATATTTTATATATTTAAAAATATATATATTTGTATATTAATTATGTAAAATTTGATTTTAAATTTGATTTTTAAATATTTAATTTCAACATAAAAATCAATTAAAAACAATTAAATATAACATGTGAGAAGATTAGAAATTAAAATAGGTATGTGTTCAAACTTAATAAATAGTATTTAAATAATAATATGATTATTGTGGTGGTGGTTATTAATGTGTATTAAAATCATTATTGATTTATCGAATTTTAAAAAACATAATGAATTATTTGTTTTTTTTTTTAATTTATTTTAGTACTAGAAAAGCTTTAAAAAAAGCATTTTTGAATCAATACAATTTTGATGAGTTAAAATGTTACAAATGTCATTATTGTAACAAATATTTTGAAATTGAGATTTATTGTGGGTGTACACAAGACATTTTAAGAGAAAGTTGTTTTTATATTCAAGTCTATTAGTGTCACACAAATGACAAGTTATTTCAACCCATGGTGTTTTAGGAATTCTCCAATGCCGAGTTTGTGGCAGTTTGTTCTTATTTTAACAATGTTGATTTTCTTCTTTATCTAAGTTAAAACAAAGATATATTTTCACTCTTCTAGATTAGAGTCGATCACCTCCTTGTAGTATATTAATTTTCCCCTATCCTCTAATTCTTTATTACATCACAATTCTTTTTAAATTTAGATGTAATAATATTTTTAATAATATCATTATTTCCTAGAGTGACAACTTCCTTGATACCATGATGATTTAGTCATGACTTTGCATATTTATGCCAACCCCATTTAAGTTGCAGGTGAATTTGACTATATTTTGAAGCAATCTTAATAATTCTTTGTTTTCTATGTTGTTTATCTTGTTATTGTACATAAGTACCTAATCATAACCACACTCTCAATGGAAAACGTTTTTCTTTTATAAGACAATAGAATAGAGTATATATATATATATATATATATATATATTCTAAAGTTGTTGGACATTGAACTTTGTGTTTTTTATTTTTATTTTTTTCTTCTTTATTATTAGAAAATAGTATTGTAAATTATATTTTAAACTAAAATTTTAAATGTGCAAAGCTATTATATTTTAGTATTAAATTAAGTGATATGATAACGATGATTGTTATTATTCACTAAATTTAGTATATTTAATTTTAAGAAATATGGTAAAAGATTGTTTAGTTTTCTTTAAAAAAAAAAATCATATTTGAAAAAATTGGAGAAAAGTTTTGTAAATGTTTATAATTTTGATTATTTAAAAAATTAAAAAGATTGATAGTGTAACACATATTTTTAAAATGAGGCATTCAAGAAAAAATGTTTTTCATATTCTACCTTCTTATTGTCACAAAGAATACATATATAATGTTTTTTATTCTTAACTAATAAATAATATTGAGAATTTATTTTTATTATTTTATTATTTTAATGCTTATTCAAAATAATTAAGGGTGGTAGGCACAGGGAGAAAAATCATGATCTCAAAGGAATTCCAATTGTAAATTATGTATGGGGAGTTGGGAGTGTTTATAATAATGTGGTGGAAGTTTACTCTCTTTGGTGTGGGCTCGACATCACCAAGGAGGTAGGACTACTGAAAATGATAATGCTTGGGGAATCTCTTTTGGTCATTAGAGAAATCATTGAACAAAGAAGTCCTCCTAGGAATAAATTAAGTGCAATCCTCATAATCATTAAAGAAATTGAAAACAATTTCGAGCAAATAAGTTTTGTGCATATCAAAAGGGAGCTCAATGTTGAGGTAGACCTATGAGAAAAGCGCATGAGAGATCTTTCTCAAGGCTCCCTTTAGAAAAATAGAGTTCATAGTTCCCTCCATATTAAATAGTCATCAAATGATAAAGGGGAAAGGGTTATCAATCTTCCTAGAAAGCAAGGAAAGGCTCCAATTCCCCTTTGATCTTCAAATGCAACCTTAAGATCTAGGCTCGTGCCAAAGTGCAGGGTGGTGATCTAGATGGGAAATCAGGTAGGTGGACTATCTGGCTCACACCTGCAAGAATTTATTTCTCCAATGGGGAAGTTGAATACATTATTGTCTATGGTATTGATATATATGCGAAGAGGGGTTACAGAAACGTCGTGGTTAGCAATTTGGAGAGAATCCTCAGGGGGTGCATTAGGAGATTAATCATAAGTCAACTCTTTCTAGATTTTAGTTGTGTGGAAGACTTGTGGTGATCCATGTTGATTACTGTT
>ML836879.1:79414-99174 GCA_009831015.1 Picea engelmannii | reverse complement strand
TAACAGAAAGTAAAATGCACCTCCTAAAGACCTAGTCTGCATAGGCCCACAAACATCAGTATGCACAAGATCTAACACATCTCTCTTTTTCTTATCAGGATTAGAGGGGAATTTATCTCTGTGCATCTTTCCTAATGCACATCCATCACAAGCAACCTTCTCATTTTTTAACATGGGAAGTCCTTCAACCATATTCTTTTTCTGTAATAACAATAAATCAGGATGATTGATGTGTCCATACTTTTGATGCCAAAGAATCTCTGTTGGCATAGTTGCATAAGTCAGTGCATGATGTGCTTGGCTGGTAACATCAAGTTTGTATAGACCTCCTGCTCTGACTCCCGTTGCAACAATTTGGAAGTGGTCTAGCAGATCCTTCACTATGCAATAATTCTTGAAGAATTCAACCTTCAAGTTTTGATCTGTAATGGTGGACACATAGATCAAATTTTTATTTATTCCTGGCACATACACCACATTGCGAATGTGATGAATAGTACCATTCGGCAATGTCATAGGAATGTCTCCATATCCCTTGATCTGATGAGCGCATTCATCTCCAAGATATATGCTGGCACCATTCTGTATTTCTTTAAAATTAGCATACCAATTTTTATTACAAGTCATATGTACTGATGCTTCGGAATCCACAAACCAGGCATCAGAATCATCTGTTTCAGTAGATAAAGCAGCGTTAGACACAAACAGCCTAAGATCCCGTGAGTCAAAATTCGGGGGTTCATCAATATCATCACTAGCAATAAATAATCTGAGATCTTGATTTGAATATTTTTCTGCATAATGACTTGAATGTGTTCTAGGTTTATTCCTAGCCTCATCAGTTTTCTTCTTATGACATTATTTAACCATATGTCCAGGTCGACCACAATAAAAACAACCCTTTGACTCATTCCTATCAGATTGCATACCTTGATTTGGAGATTGTCTTCTCTGCAATGAACTACCTCTCTGCCATGAACCGCCTCTCTGCTATGAACTGCCTCCTCTGCCTCTTACTCCTGATCTCCCTCTCAGAGATCTATTATTTGACCACAGTGCCAAATGTTTACTCTGAGGCTTCAGATTCCCGCGCCTCTCTTCCTGTTGCAACAAAATACCCGTCAGTTCTTCAAACGTAGGAGGTTTCTTCCTTGCTGCAAGCCCTGCTATGAACATATGATAATCTTCTAGCATACCATTTAAGGTAATAGTGACTAGATCAGTGTTGGAAACAATTTCCCCTATATTTACTAACTTGTCTTTCACCTCTTTAATACGACCCAAAAATGAACTAACAGATTCATTTCCATCCATCTTAATGCCTAGAAATTTAGTTTTCAGAAACAAAATGCAATTTGTGTTGCTAGTTTCATACAATGCTTTAAAAGTTGTCCATGTTGCAGTAGAAGTTGTAGCGTCTCTAATATGTTGAATTATGCTATCTTTAACTGACATGCGCAACAATACCTTTGCCTTGTTTTCGTGCTTCTCCCAATCTTGGATCTGTGCTGCTATCGCACTTGCAGCCGCATCAGGTTTCAGTTCAGTTCCCTTTGCAATGTTCCAGACACCATAGCCCTCCATGAGCGTTTGCATCTTGAATTTCCAGTTAATGAAATTCGAGCCATCTAGCTTGTTGGCTTCGTTGAGGTAGGTCTCCGCTAGAGGATTCGCCATCTCTGCAAGTTAGTCTCTGCAAGTGAATCGCCAAAGATATGTAACTTTTTGTCGAATGCTGAGCAGTCTGTCGTTCTGCCTTCGGATCCACTGATCCAAATCTACCTCTGTTCTCAGCTTAAATCATACATGCATGCACCATGCATGCATTCAAAAATCACCACCACGCATGTGTTTCAAAACTCCACTCACCATGCAAACTTCACATAAAAATAGATCTTCACGATTTGTAGCTCAATTGTGTATACCAATTTTGAATTAAACTCAAATTAAACTCATGCAAATCGTGAAATGGAAGATCTTCACGGAAAAACTCCACTATTTTCTCACGACCCTCTTCAACTAAACCAACTCTTGGATGATTTGTATGCTTTCCAACAAGGAGGTATGCTCACGCTGTAGCCGATTCCTTTCTCACGCTATCCACGATGTGCCTTCACGATTTATCAATAAAACCTCCATGCATGCAAAAAGAATATAACCTTCATGGATCGCCCTCCAAAAACGTTTCTGCATGCTATCTAGGCCCTCTCCCCGTGGCTCTGATACCAAGATAAAATATGCTAAACAAACACCACAATGAGGCTACGCTCACTTCTGTATTATTCAATGAAGATGGATTACATCCTTCTATAGGAAAGACTCTTAACTAAGAACTGACTCTTAACACGCCTACAACTGACTCTCACAACTGAAGCTTATAACTAGTGGTTACAACTAGCGCTTTCTCCATTATTTCCAAGTGCCCTTTCTTTAAGATTCCCAATTATTGTTTTTCTTGTTTTCATATTTTCTATTGTATTTCATATAATCGGAGAGTTTAGAGATGCAACATTGTCCTTTCTTTAAGATTCCCAATATTGTTTACTTTGGGAAGGCAGACGCCTGATCTGGTGGTGAATTCTGAAACATGTTGAATCAACGTAGTATTTTGAGTTACATAATCTTCACCGGAATCTTGTGCACCTATCGGTGAGCGCCCCATTGTTTGGCAACAAAGGCATTTGGAGAAGAAACACCTGCCAATATTAGCAGCTTCACCTCTGCTGTGGTCCGTGGAAAAAGATGGACACGGCGCATTGCAGATGGTCGAAAAGTAACTAAAACGCCAACACTCTTACCTCTTCATTGATTTATTGGGTTTATTCAGAACACGATTTATCTCCCATCATGCTTAGTCGTTAAGTATTTTATGTGTTGTTTGAGGCCAGCTGTTTCTTATTTGAAATGATCTATGCTTCATTCCCTTCTGATGTAATATACCATTGCAGAAACATTACTAACAGAGCAAGACGAGAGCTGGCCTTTTTGTCACAAGGAACAGGCAACCCCATAGATGGTTTTTGGCGCTTGGACCCCAATTGGCGCCGAAACAGAAAATGGCTAGTAGACTGTGGCGTTGGATTTGGCAAGGAGGCCATTGGAGGCAAAGAGGGAAGGATTTATGTTGTTAGGGATCCCCGTGATGATCCGATGAATCCATGGGGTGGCACTCTACGTTATGCAGTCATTCAGGAAGAGCCCCTCTGGATTATTTTCAAGAGAGATATGGTGATCCAACTGAAGGAGGAGCTGGTCATGAACAGTTTCAAAACAATACATGGGCGAGGTGTCAACGTCCACATAGAAAATGGCCCCTGTATCACCATTCAAAACGTGATTAATATCATCATTCACGGCATTCACATTCATCATTGTGTGCCACCAAATCGAGTAGGAAATGCACTGGTTAGGGATTCTCCATCTCATTATGCGTGGAGATGGGTTCCAGATGGCGATGGGATTTCCATCATTGGATCAACCCAAATTTGGATCAAACATTGCTCTTTATCGAAATGCAGAGATGGTCTCATTGATGCTGTCAGTGGATCCACATTAATTACAATTTCGAACAACTACTTCACTGACCACGATGAGGTTTCACAGTCCATCCCATCTTATGTCTTCCTGCATCAATTCTAATTTTCAGTGTTTTCTTCTTCTTCTTCAAGAACTATAACGGTGGTTGCTATTTTCTTCCGTGTTTGTATTTGAGTACCACATGTAATGTTGTTAGGTAATGATGACAACAACATTCAAGACAAAATCATGCGATTAACGATAACTTATAACCATTTTGGAGAAGGTCTCAGACAACGAATGCCAAGGTAAATAATGATATTCAGACTTCCAAAACAGTAATTGTACAGCAAGTTGAATCTCAAGAATTCGGTAATTAACGTTTTGATGAGAATCTGATTAGTATCGTTACTTATGATTTGAATGAATGGATGTAGATGTTGATTTGGACACTTCCATGTCGTTAACAATGATTATACCAACGCAGGTGTGCTCATATGTGCCATCTCTTTTAGAGATCTGTTTTTTCACTCAATAACTTTGTTTTTCTACGGAGTATAGGGAACTATGTGATGCAACTAAATTCCTACATCATGACAAAGATTCTATATCTCATGGTTGACATACTCTCCCCCTATTATTAGTTCGGAGGACTTTGATTTTCTTTTTGAAATGTGTCTCAACAAGGGCTTTGAAATCTTTGAGGTGTTGAAAGACCTCTTATTTTTGCCTGAGAAAGTAAATCCATGTGAAACGTGAGAAATCATCAACAAAAATGAGCACAAACCTTGCTTTGTTGATTGATCGATGCAGAAAAGGGCCCATGATGTCACTATGGATCAGATCTAAAGGAGAGGAAGCTCTCTCAGTCTTTCCTTTGTCGAATTTCTCTTGAGGGTGTTTTCCAAGAATAGAACCCTCATAGATTCCTTTGGAGAAATGGATTTATGGTAGACCATCAACCAATCCTTGCTTGCTAACTTGTTTCATATATCTAAAATTCAAATGCCCAAACCTTTCGTGTCATATCCTACTGCTTTCATCAGCATGGGTAACCAGTAAAGAATAATTTGTTTCAATAAATTCAGAAAATGTATACAATCTAGATTGATGATTTACCTCACCAATAGAAACCTTGGAATTGGTTTTCATGTCATAGATGTCCACTGCATTAGTTTTGAATATGAATTTCTTTCGAGCATTGGAATTTATCATCTAATACATGGAGAGAAGATTGAATGAAAGTTTGGGAACGTGAAACACATTCTCAAATCCTCCGTTAGTGAGTTCAATCCTTCCTTTTCTGGTGACCTTGACTGGAGATTTGTCCCCCATTAGAATAAGAGGAACTTTGCATGCATCCAATGAAGAATAAACTACTTTTGTAGCAACCATGTGATGTGATGTTCCTGAATCTACGATCCAAGCATCATAAGAGGAGTTGATGGAAATCAAGGCATGGCTAGAATTGTTTTTCTTGGGATTCTGATCTTCTAGCTTCTTCTTCTTGGCACCCTCGGGGATGTGATCTCCAAGGTTATTTTTCTGAAATATTTTAGTGATTAGATCTATTTATTTTTGCATGCATGCAGATTTTGGATGGAATCCTTTATGACAGTATGTGCATTTCTCCCCTTTTCTTCCGTTTCCACCTTTGGATCCGGAGGCCTCAGTGAAGGGTTTTGTGTACCCTTCCTTCTTTAGATTTGCATGAGATTTCCTTTTGTCTTTATATTCAGATTTATTATATTGATGGCTTCCATCTTGCATAGTAAGTGCATGCGCCTTTGGGACTTTTATTTTTCCCATGTTGATGAGCTTGGTTTTCTCTTGTGTCAGGGATTCGATAAATTCGTCAAGAGAAGACATATTCCAGGTGGCTCCATAGGCGAATTTGACTGAATGGAATGTGGATACGAACACTGGGAATTCAATACCAAGTTTGGAGAGAATGGTTAGAACCATTTTGTTCTCATCCTTATATTTATCAACACTGCAAGCCTTGAGTTGGGACAGTAAATCCTTAAATTTTGTAAAGAAATCTTGGATATTGTCGAAAATTTTTGGATCTAATGTGAGAAATTCCACCTCGAGTATGTGTCCCTTGATCTCATCCTATTTTCAAAAGATCCCTTCCATGGTGGTCCAGGCTTCATTGGGGGTTTTACACTAAGGTATGTGAAAAAGGAGATCGGGAGAAATGAGATTGTAAATTGTTCTGAATGCTTCATCCATTTGATTTAGATACTTGTATTTTTCTATGGTTGACTTCGATTCTGTCTCTGTATTCATGTTTAAATTGTACAATCCTCTACTTTGAATATACATGACCATATTCTCCTTCCATGAAAAGAAGTTGTAAGGTGTAAGAATGAATTCTTTGGGGAATTCCATTTTTCCGCTGCCTTCAATCTTTGGCACCTGAAAAAATAATTTGGTGTAGTTTTTTCTTAGAATTTCGTCGGCTCTGATACCATGTCAATGTGTTGAACCTGCACAAAATAGATCTATATAGAAAATAATACACACATTTGCAGAGAGAAATTGATAAAGAAGAAGCAAAAGAGAAAGAATGGAAGAATTCTCATTAACCATAATGAATAATGAATAATTTACACATGATATACTCTGTATAAATCAACCAATGCACACTGGAGGTGAAGCTAATGCATCATAGTGGTGTTCTAGAGTGATCTAGTCACACACCAATAGTTACGGGAGTGAACTGCCACCTAGTCTAGTCTCTCTAGAAGTTATGGGAGTGAACAACCACCTAGCTGAGTTAACTAGTCTACGAGTCTTTAGTTAACTGACTGAAATAGAGTGAAGTCGGGAGGAGATTAGGGAATCATGGGTAATGTGCTAGTATGGTGATGATAGGACAATGCACATTAACTAGTGATGATCCCAATGTTGCATGGTGACAAAACTAATGCAACATCTAGACTCCACTCAACTAGTCAAACTAAAGTGAAAATTGAAGAGAATCTTCTCCCTAAATTTTAGGAGACTTGATAAAGACTATTAAACATAGGAAAAACATTAGGAAACGTAAATCCCATATGTGTGTGAAGTAACACCAACAGCCTCAAGTGTAAGGTCTTGACCCAATGAAACTATCACACATCATGTGTGTTCATGGGATATTAAAGAATACCCCTAATTTCACTAGATATTTTTAAATACAACCCAAAATCCTTTTGTTTAACTCCCTCCAAATACATATTTCCAATAAAAATAACCCTTCTTTTTGCTAGATACACTATTTTATACTCCCCACTAAATATAAACCCCTTGATCCACCACAACCCCCTGTCAATACCTACAATATATTGATTTTGTTTTTCAAAATTTTAAACTCCCCTTTATGAATGAATGTGACAAGATATTGTCAGGGTGACAGGAGCAGGAGGGGTTATCCTTAGCCTAGGATGAAACAAAGACCTTTCATTCCACTGGACTATAGGAGTTGTTGGAAATAACCAAGGAGAGGCCTATGTGCTACTTCAAGATCTTCTCCTAGCAAAAAAAACATGGTATTTTCTCCCTATCCATAATGGGAGACTCCAAACTCATCATTAACCATTTCAAACTGATATATCAAACTTCTAATGATTGGCTCAAGGCATTTCTCCAATGGATTTAGATTGAAACCCAAGACTTCAAAAACATCATCCCCTTCCACGTTTTAAGAATTAAAAACAAGGAGACTGATGCGAAATCCAACCTCACCATCAAATTAAAACTAGGATCCCTAACCATCAATAGTCAGACCAAAACTCACTATAGCCCATGATCCATAAATTGTTTTATTTGAATATAAATTTTAAATCAGGTGGGTCCCTTTCCATGCACACTTCTCTTTCATTAATCCCTCAAAATCCTTATGCTTCCCCCCAAATTAATTCACCACCCGTCCTACTATCACATCTCCTTCCCAAACATGCGACTCCCTCCTCCCTCAATCTCCTACATGCCTTTAACTCCCCCTCTTTAACCTTCTCCTTGTGCCATCTACCTCATTCCTCCTCATATTCAACGTCACTCTCCTATGTATGTACATCTTTTCTCACCTCTATCCTTGACCCCTTATCACTCTTGTACCGAGCTCCCACTTCTTGCAACAATGGAGGCATCAACTCAACAAGGTTCAATTTCTTGGCTCATGTGCACATCCTTGCAACATCATGACCAAAAGAGGCAAGTATTATCACCTTCTAGGGAGGACTCTCCATGATTAGGTATATAGTCATGATTTCACCGGGCTTCACTCATATATTCCTCACTTTTCCTATTTTCATCTTTAGGCTGGTTCTTGCTACAATTCATGGTTCTCTGGCTCAACCAAATACAACACAACACCAACAAAAATGTGTAGAGAACACAATAAAGGTTTGAGAGGCACCAAGGAACTCACTGTGGATGACCATAGCAATTTTCTTACCAAGGTCAAATCCCTGCAAATATAACTATGAGGGCTCTCATCCCAAGTTATTTTCATTATGGAAATTACAGTGCAACAAAGGAAAGACCAATAGAGAAGTGTTGACGAATGTGATGCGCTTATGAAACAAATTGAAGACCTTTGATTATGTCCCAACCATGTCCCTCCCACAAGATCAATTTCAACACCTTCAGATGGAACATTGTTCCTGGAATATTGCGAGCAAATTCTATACTTGACATCCCCCCCCCCCTCCAATGACAATAGGTAAATGAAGACCCAGAAGACCAAGATCCGCCTAACTAATGTAAGTACATGCAATGTTTTTTTTTTACATACTAGGCTATTTTTTCAATGTACATATTGTCAAGCACAATGTAATTAAGCACAAGATGAGGAAAATAGAATCTTAGATAGACAATATCTCTAATTTTGTATATATGGGTGAAAGGCACTTTAAATTTTTAAATTTTCTGTAAAACACTGTAAATTTTCCGCGTTCTGCACAAATTTTATAAATATATTTTTCCATATTTCTGTGAAAAAAAAGAACTTAACAAGATATTCGTCAACAATGTGAAACCCCTTGCAAAAAGTTTAACCTAGATTTATAAGATAACACTCTTCCTCTCAACTACTTGGACTAAACACAATTAACATATAATAAAATTTGTAATTACATTACTATTTAAAAAAATTATAAAAAAAAAAAATTAAACTTTTCTAGTAATAAAAATTGTAAATTTACATAGTGCAAATAATTTTTTCTAAAACTACAATCTCAGTAAACTTAGTATGTAATATTATAATTGTGAAAAAGAAAATATTAAACCACTCAATGATATTTGGAGATTCCTTTTATTATCTTTATGAAAGAGATTAGTCATGGAATCCTTTACACATATCTTTCAATATCTTTCCATGGCTTAATTAGAAGTTTAAACTATGTATCATAATTTATGAATGGAAAATAGTTTTCTTTAAACACGTTAAGGGGTGAGGTTTGGAATGGGAGGGGTTTGGATTATGTAGGATATATTTCAAATTTTGGAATCCAAAACATAGAAGTAAACTCAAAGGGGTGAGGTTTGGAATGGGAAGGGTTTGGATTATGTAGGATATATTTCAAATTTTGGAATCCAAAACGAATGTACATAGAAGTAAACTCTTCATCTCAAAGTACAAAGAAATTGTTCTAACCACAATCTCATTATCTATGAACCACAATCTCATTATTTATGAATGGAAATTAGTTTTCTTTAAACAAATTAAGGGGTGGGGTTTGGATTATGTAGGTAATGGGTAAATTATATGTACTAATTTCCCTCAATTAATTATCGACCGAGGTAAGTAGACTTAGAGTTGTGACACAATATGAGTCAAGGAAGAAAGAAAAACTAACGGGAATATTAACTAGACAAGAGGATGGTTTACCCTAAGGATCCTCACTCTTTTTCAATTTATAGCTCTACTTTAAAAGATTATTTAAAATACTATAAATAAGCTACAATCCATCTGAACAATATACTAGAATTTAGATGTACAAAGCAATCTTTAAAGCAATGAGCTTATTAATCTAAGTGAATCAGCTTTTCAAAAGCAATCTATGACTATGAACAATTCATCTATGTAAGAAACTCTCTGAATGAACAAGCAATCTGTGGATAAGTAAGCAATCTTTCAAAATTAATTCTTCAAAGTGAACTCTATTCTTAAAGCATGTCTTCAAAAACTCACAATTATTTTTATCTTACAGGAAATAAACCCTAAGCTTATACTAATCTGTCTAACTGAAAGTAAAGAGAGTTGTGATAATATTCAAATGTGATGGTTATGTCTGCGGTGTTGAATTACACCACGATGGAATCTAATCACTACTGACAATTCAAATGGAATCAATTCGATGTTAAATTCTATTGAGAAAGGAAGAGTATGGATAAGACAATCTATGGAGATCTTTGCCATTATGAAGATATCAGTGCATATTCTTAGAATTAATACAACTTATAAACCTTGTAAAAAGGAATTTGAAATCAACTCCTATCCTATCACTCTAATGCTGGAAATAAAGCTAACAATTTATGTAAATCTACAAGAAGTAATCGACCTTCAAAATTTAATAAAGTAGATATAGTTATGAAAAACACTGCCTAAATAACTAAAGTGTGAAGTAATTTATAGCTTATGAAACAGGGAAAGAAAAATATGATTGCATAGTTAAACAACTATGACCATATACCCATTAATAAATTACAACTTTCATAACAAGATGTTAAGTGTCAGAGTATAGACAAGTAAATATGGACATCTGTAAGTATCATGTAACACACATATAATTTCAGGGAGTGATCTGCAAGTTATACACAAATATATACAAAGTAACACAATTTCAACAAGTAACCCGAAATTAGCAAGTGATGAAAGTTAAATGTGAAAATGTAAATATTCAAAAATATGAAATTCAAGCTACCCAGGCACTAGTGGGCCCCTGAGACAATCATGGAACTACTCCAATATAAAACACAACCACAAACTCAGTGTAACATTAGTATCAACATCAAAACATAGTTTACAAATAAATTCAAGATAATGACTGTATATGTAAAATGGTGTCTTGTTCGTGCCGAAAGACTCCGACATTTATAGAGTTTACAATGTAGTTGAGAGTTTGATTATTGAAAGGGTCGACGCTCTCTCTAAAACATAAATTCTTTAAAACCTAGCAACAAACAACATCTCTCCAACAACTTCGTGTGCTCAAAATAGAGGTCGACTCCACTGCTTGAATTTAAACGTGATGAGTTCCATAGCTGGAGGGCTTAAGCACCAACAATACCCATGTGTTGGATTCACCAAGGAGAGCCCACCAATATGCCAACCTCCAACTACACTGCCCTCTAAGGGCCAGATCGAGGGATGGATAGAGGGTTGGATGGAGGGTTGGATGGAGGGTTGGATGGAGGGTCAAATCACATTTTTTACCTGTTTCAAGCAAACAAAAAGATATTAATCGATTTCACTTACTCAATTAAAAATAAATCATCATAAATAAGGATTACACATACCTTACATTGTCTCATGGAAAATTGATGTATAAAACCTGATAACACCTTAAAAAAAGAGCTAATAAAAGCATAGACTATATGACTTCCATGTGCAAAAAGGGATTTGGGCATCGGAAAAATAGGAAAAACATAGAGTCATCATTTCCCCCATGCCTAAGATTTTTCAGGTCCCTCTGTAGCAAAAATGGGTTACCAGACATAGTTATACTTGTGAAGGAGGGTGTAGATTAGCTTTAGAGGCCTCTCCCTCATGTCCTGGAGACTTCGGCTTTGGTCTTTTCCGATGCTTCAACTGCATTCTTAGACTGGGATTGGTGTTAGTCATTTGATTGAACAATTGCTAAAGAGAATTTACCTTTTCTTGAAGGACAACATTATCATGGTGCAAATGACGATCCACGGTTTCACGTTCTGCCAAACGTTGGAGCAGCTGAGCATTCTCTTTTTGCAATTGCTCAATAGTTGAATATTGATCAGCTTGTTCAAGAGAGGGAGGCTTAGGTTTCTTAGTAGATGTAGAAGGAATGTTGCATTTGGTTAAAGGTATAGGAATCTGAGAAGAGGGTGCAACAATGGCCTTGTGAGGAAGACTAGGTGTGACAGGTTCAGTCTTGATTTCTTTAGTAGGCTCAAATTATTTTGCAGAATCTTCTCTAAGTTTCTTGTGAGGGCTTTCATGGTTAGAGGAAAAATGGATAGGATCTGAGGGAGTTGGGAGCTTCTTATTGGTCTTTCCAATAGTGATTCAAGTGCTTCTACGAAATGATTTCCCTTTAAACCTAGGATTTCTGCTATCTCATCTTCCCGGACACATCCAAGAATAATCAAATCTGGTCCAGTACAAAAAAGGTCATGGCCAACCTAGGAGTAGTTGGCAGTTTGTGTTATAATTCAATGCTTTTCATGAGGTGATAAATGAGTTGGCAATTTTCTAGTAGCTAAATAATTTTCCATATCTGCAAACAACAGAGTGTTTACAGAGATGGTGATGACATGCTCATCTGGAAAACTTTCATCAACATGAATACTATCACCCTCATGATTAATGTGAGAGATAAAATCAACTACTAAGTTCTGTTTTCCTGGTCGGTCAATGACGATGATATTGAACTCTTGTAATAAAAGGAGTCACCTAGTTACTCAGACATTGGTAATAGGTTTGTTCATGAAAAATCTAATGGCAGATTGATTTGTATGTACAAATACCTCATATCTTGTGACATAATGGTGGAACTTGTTGATGGAATGGACGACTGCCAATAATTCTTTCTCAGTGACTATATAGTTTATCTCAACAGGGGTCAAGTTCTTACTCACAAAGTAAATGGCATAGGATTGTTGGTTTTCTTTTTGTCCTAACACTCCTCCTATTTCTGCATCAGAGGAATCAGTGGATATATAAAATGGAAGGGACCAATTGGGTCCCCTAAGAACTGGTGCCACAAAAAAATTATCTTTTAGAGTGTCAAAGGAGGTTTGACAATGGTCAGTCCAAAGAAAGTCAACATCTTTTGTAAGAAATCCAAACATTGGTGCGGAAATCTTTGTAAAATTTTCAATGAATCGTCGGTAGTATCCGACATGTCCAAGAAAGATTATCACCTCTTTTTGAGTCTCTGGAGGTGGGAGTTTGACAATTACCTCAATCTTAGCGGGATCCACTTTAATCCCTTCAGATGAAACATGATTCCCTAAGACTACTACTTCAATTAATAAAATTTTATACTTCTCATGAGTTAAGGATAAATTCATCTCTTGACATCTAATAAGAACTTTCTTCAGGTTATCTAGGGCTTCATGATAAGTATTACCATATACTGTAAAATAGTCCATATACACTTCCACATAGTCATGAATGAGGTCAACAAATATCCCTAATACTGCTCGTTGGAATGTGGCGGGAGCGTTACACATACCAAATGGTAAGACCCTATAGGCATAGGTGCCCCAAGGACAAGTGAAAGTAGTATTGTCCTCATCCTCGGGTGCTATTAGAATTTAATTGTATCCGCTATATCCATCCAGGAAGGAAAAGTAATGCTTTCCTGACAGGGTATCCAAGACTTGGTTAATGAAGAGAAGAGGAAAACAATCCTTAAGAGTGGCCTTATTAAGTTCCCGTAAGTAAATACAAATTCTCAATTTTTCGGTTACTTTCTTTGGAACCACTACAAGCAGGGATACCCATTTGCTATCAGAAATTGGATAAATAAAACCAACATTCAATAGTTTTTGCATTTCCTCCACTATATCTTTTAGTGCCAGATTCATTCTTCTCTGAGGTATCCTAATAGGTGTCACATTTGCCTGGGTATATATGTGATGAATGCATGTGTCGGGGTGCATACCCCTCATATCGGTATATTTCCAAGTGAATGCTCCTGATTGGTCCTTAAGGACATTCACTAATTTCTCTTGTTGATCTGCATCTAGTTCGAAATTTATATGTAGGAATTTCCCAGGACTAATCTCATAAGGCATGGTATAATATATGGCAGATTCATCTATCTCAAAGATAAAATATGTTTAAGAAAGAGATGATGGGTCCAGTTGTTCCTGAAATTCTTCACCAAACATATACTCAAATTGGGGAAAAGATTGAGAAAAATCAACACATCTGATTGAAGAAATGAATTGATTTAGCACATTATCTGTTGTTTTCTCCTGAAGTGCCTAGGAGTGATCACTAGGAAACACAGGTCCTTCCTAGTCCTCATTCTCATATGGACATTCAAGCCACCATAGATTCTCTATAACAGGTTGAGTTGGTGGGTATATGGTAAGTTTATTTATGAAAGTCCATTAGAGATAGTCATTTCACCTTCTCTACAACCAATAAATGCATTGGCTATGGCCAACCAAGGTCTTCCCAAGATAACGAGATTCCCTTTAGCAGGGTCCTTTGAATGAATGACAAGGAATTCTATTGGATATTCCCATGATGCTAATGTGACTATGATATCATCCAATATTCCTTGAGGTGTGACTTTTATCTTATTTGCTAATTCCAAAATAGTTGGGGTAGGTCTAAGGAAGTGTTTCAACTGTAATTCTTCTAAGGTAGTGACAAGCATAACATTAATGGTTTCCCCTAGGTCTATGAGAGTATTTATAATGGGAACCTTATTAATGGTTATTGTTACTACGAGATTCCCTGGGTTTGCATACTTTGTGACCCTAGGATGTTCTGGTATGTACTCAGAAAACTCTCCGATCAGATGTACTGTTGGAGGATCCTTCTGTTTCCTACCTGGCTTTTTGATACATAATTCCTTGGTCACCTTAATGTAAATTGGAATGTCTTTTATGGGTTGTAATAGGGGAATTTTCACACAGATATTCTTTAATTCATTTATAATGTCAAATTCCTGTCGAATCATTGGTTTTTCAATTGCTAATCTCTCAGGATAGGGAGGGACTTTTGTAGTTTGCGAAGACTCGCTTTGGAGGATATTTTTTTCTTGGTCTTTGGGAATAATAAAATATTCCCACTTAGTGTCATCCGTGGTCTAGTCGGGAGTTTCATCTTCTTCTTACCGGATGATTACTGAAGGCTTATGTTTATCCAGAACTTTCCCCGACCTTAGTTGAATCTCATGTAATGGAACAGGAGAAATAACATATGTCAGGAAAGTTTGCAGCTCAACATTGTGAAGAGGTTTAGCTTGTTTATTATTCGGGTTAGGCACTGGCTGTGCTCGTAATAATGTTGGTCTTGGGCAATTTGTATTTTGAAATTGCTGAGGTTGTTGTGGAATAGGAGGTAAAGGTGGGGGAACAAAACCTGGAAAAAGTTGTTGGATGTTTGGTGGAAACTGTGGGCAAGGATGAGTGAGCATAGAAACAGGTGGGATTTGAGTGTTCCTTTGGGTATGTCCCCTTCCCCATCCTTGTAACCAAGGATGGTGTGAATCATACTGTGGAGACAAGATTTACCAATTTGGTGGCTTCCACTATTGTGGTTGCTGGTAATAAGGTGGAGCTTGAGGTGGTAGATCTTGGTATGTAGGCTGACTCCTAGGCTTCCATGACCTTCTAGGTGCATAAGAAGATTCCCCAAGATACCCACTTTTATAAATGACTAATAAACTAGGCAGTGATGGGAATTTTTCAGTTGGATGATATTTAGTAGAGAAGCCACAAACTGAAATGTTGTCTAAAGGGCATTCCCTTGAGGAATGCTTCCTCCTACACCTTGGACAAAATATGCACATTGTTGCATTCTCTTCCTCTTATTTCTTCTTAATCTTTAAAGTGTCCAATTGGGAACCTATTGTACTTAAAATATCAATTTTAAATTTCTCCAGCAGGTTTCCTATTTCTACCCTTGTACTCCCACCATAACTAATTCCATTTGAGTTTCTACTATAGGGATCCCAAACACCCTTTCTAGTTTTGGCCCTATTTCTTGAGTAATTTCTACACATCTCACAGATCTTAGTGAATGGTTTATGGGACATGTCTCCTAATTCCATCAAGTTAAGTGTTTCCATATATTATTCCAAAATTCCTTTAAGAAAAAGAGTTTGGATTGCATCGTCTGGAAGGTCATGATATTTCGATTTTTGTGAAGTATAAGCAAACCGTTCCATGTAATCTTCGAGACTCTCATCTTCTAATTGTTGAATTTTAAAAATATCATTATGAGAATATTTATATTTGCAACAGTTTTGGTATTTCTTAAGGGATATGGTCTTCATATCTTCCCAAGATCTAATACTAGACTCTCATAATCCCATGAACCATCTAAGCACACAATCCTTAAGAGTGGCAAGAAATAGTTTTAATTTTTGAGCATCTTGCAAGTAGTTATAACTTATGCACAAGATGTCAAACTCAAACAAGAAGGTATCTTGGTCCTCACTGTTCTTACCATAAAAGGTGGGTAGTGCAGAGAGGGGGATGTTCTTCATGTTAACATTTTGTGTGGTATCCAAAATTGGAAACCCAAAGGTGGTTTATGTCTGGTTTCCTACTTCTTCTCCCTCCTCATGTCTCACATGGTTGTTATATTCCTGATCATCCATGTTGATCTGATTCCCAAAGAGAGAATACATTAATGGTTTTATCCTTGGAGATAATGAGGCATCCCAAGGTTATTTTTCATGAAAGATATTCTTTCGATAGGAAGATTTATATACTATTTGGATGTTAGGGTCTTTGCTTGAGACTGTTGAAACTATTGGTTCCGAAGTTTTTGTTTCAACTTGGGACACAACTATATTTGTTGAACCTCCAAAGAGGGAATTCACCTGTTCATGGTCAATGATATCTACAAAGTTATAATCCCCTGATGGAGGTAAAAAGACAAAGATTGTGTTGGTTGGTTCTGATGAAGTTCGAGTGGTATTGCTTCCTCTCCTACTATTCTTGATGTCTCAATTTTCTTATTTATGGTTTCCCGAGTTTTTGTCTCTTCTGAAACTTTTTTATCTTTTTGGGTTGAGCTATCCCCTACTTGAACTTTCCGATACTGTTCTGCAGAATTTATAGATGGAGTGTTCCTTCCTCCAAAAAGGTTAGAAGGAACTTTGATTGAAATTTTTGGATTTGTTTTGATATATCTACCCTTTGGGTCCCTAGGTTTGTTCATGAAAGCGGTACAAAAAGGAAAACTACCATTGGGTTTGGGGGAACCTACTATAACAGATGCATAGGTTCTTACCTCTCGTCTTAAATTCCCCCCTCCATCAAACTAGTACTAATGCTCATAAATAATCTACTTCCTAATTTTTTTCTACCTTTGGACAACTCCCCGACAATGGCGCAAAAAATGATGGGTAAACTATATGTACCAATTTCCCTCAATTAATTATCGACCAGGGTAAGTAGAGTTAGAGTTGTGACATGGTATGAGTCAAGGCAGAAATAAAAACTAACAGAAATATTAACTATCCAAGAGGATGGTTTACCCTAAGGATCAACACTATTTTTCAATTTACAATTCTACTTTACAAGATGATTTAAAATACTCTAAATAAGCTACAATCCATCTGAACAATATACTTGAGAGAAATCTTTAAAACAATAAGCTTATTAATCTAAGTGAATCATCTTTTCAAAAGCAATCTATGACTATGAACAATTCATCTAAGTAAGAAACTCTCTGAATGAACAAGCAATTTGTGGATAAGTAAGCAATCTTTCAAAATCAATTCTTCAAAGTGAACTCTATTCTTAAAGCATGTCTTAAAAAACTCACAATTACTTTTATCTTGCATGAAATGAACCCTAAGCTTATACTAATTTGCCTAACTGAAAGTAAAGAGCGTTGTGATAATATTCAAATGTGATGGTTATGTCTACGGTGGCGAATTACATCACGGTGGCATCTAATCACTACTAACAATTCAAATGGAATAAATTCGATGCTAAATTCTAGAGAGAAATGCAGAGTATGAATAAGACAATCTATGGAGAGCTTTTCCATTATGAAGATATCAATGCATATTCTTGAAATTAATACAACTTATAAACCGTGTACAAAGGAATTTGAAATCAACTCCTATCCTATCACTCTAATGTTGGAAATAAAGCTAACAATTCATGTAAATCTACAAGAAGTAATCAACCTTCACAATTTAATAAAGTAGATATAGTTATGAAAAAAACTTCCTAAATAACCAAACTGTGAAGTAATTTACATCTTATGAAACAAGGAAAGAAATCTATGATTGCATAGTTAAACAACTATGAACATATACCCATTAATAAATTACAACCTGCATAACAAGATGTTAGGTGTGAGAGTATAGACAAGTAAATATGGAAAATTGTAAGTATCCTATAACACACATACAAATTCAGGGAGCTATATGCAAATTATACACACAAATATACACAATAACACATTTTCAACAAGTAACCCACAATTAGCAAGTGATGAAAGTTAAATGCGAAAATGTAAATATACAGTAATATGAACAAGCTACCCAGACCACTGGTGGGCCCCTGAGACATTCATGGCACTACTCCAATATAAAATGCATTAACAAACTCAACATAACATTAGTATTAACATCAAAACAGAGTTTACAAAGAAATTCAAGATAATGACTCTATATGTAAAATTGTGTCCTGTTCGTCCCGAAAGAATCTAGTATTTATAGAGTTTGCAATGTAGCCGAGAGGTCGACCACTGAAAGGGTCGACCCTCTCTCTAAAAAAAAAATTCATTAAAACCTATCAACAAACAACATCTCTCCAACAACTTCGTGTTCTCCAAATATAGTTCGATTGAATTTAAACGTGATGAGTTCCATAGATGGAGGGATTGAGCACAAACAAAACCCATGTGTCGGATTTTCCAAGGAGAGCCCACCAATATGCCAACCTTCAACTGCACTACGCTCCCAGGGTCGAATGAAGGGTTGGATGGAGGGCCGGATCACGTTTTTTACCTGTTTCAAGCAAACAAAAAGATATTAATCTATTGCACTTACTCAATTAAAAATAAATCATCATAAATAAGGATTACACATACCATATGTCGTCCCATGGAAAATTGATGTATAAAACTTGATAACACCTTCAAAAAGAGAGCTAATAAAAGCATAGACTATATAACTTCCATGTGCAAAAAGGGATTTGGGCATTGAAAATATACACAAAACGCAAAGTCATCAATTCCACCTTGAGTATGTCTTCCCTCATCTCATATTGTTTTTCAAAGAGACCTTCCATGGTGGTCCAACCTTCATTGGGGGTTTTACAGGAAGGAATGTGAAAAAGGAGATCGAGAGAAATGACACTGCAAATTGTTCTGAATGCTTCATCCATTTGATTTAGATACTTGGATTTTTCTATGGTTTATTTCAGTTATGTCTCTATATTCATGGTTAACCTATACAATCCTCTACTTCGAATATGCATGACCATCTTCTCTTTCCATGCAAAGAATTTGTAAGGTTTGAAAATGAATTCTTTTAGGAATTCCATTTTTTCGCTGTCTTCATTCTTTGGTACCTGCAAAAATAATTTGGTCTAGAATTTGCTTAGCATTTCGTCAGCTATGATACCATGTCAATATGTTGAACCTGCACATAATAGATATAGCTATAAAATAACACACATTTGCAGAGAGAAATTGAGAAAGAAGAAGCAAGAGAGAAAGAATGGAAGAATTCTCATTAACTGTAATGAATAATGAATAATTTACACATGATATACTCTGTATAACTCAACCAATTCACACTGGATGTGAATCCAATGCGCCATAGTGGTGGTATAGAGTGATTTGGACACACACCAACAGTTACAGGAGTGAATTGCCACCTAGTAGAGTCTCTCGGGAAGTTATGGGAGTGAACTTCCACCTCGTTGAGTTAACTAGTCTACCAGTCTTCAGTTAACTGATTGAATTAGAGTGAAGTGAGGAGGAGATCAGGGAATCATGGGTAATGTGCTATTATGGTGATTATACCAAGGAAAATGCACATTAGCTGGTGATGATCCAAATGTTGCATGGTGACAAAACCAATGCAGCATCTAGATTCCACTCAACTAGTCAAACTGAATTGAAAACTAAAGAGAATATTCTCCTAGAGGAATATTCTACCTAAAATTTAGAAGACTGTATAAAGACTAATAAACATAGGAAAAAACTTAGGAAAAATAAATCCTAGGTGTGTGTGAAGTGAATCCAACAAACTCAAGTGTAAGGTCTTCACCCAATGAAACTATCACATAGCATGTGTGTTCATGGAATATTAAAGAATACCCCTAATTTCACTAGA
>ML836879.1:61706-79314 GCA_009831015.1 Picea engelmannii | reverse complement strand
AATTTAATAAAGTAGATATAGTTATGAAAAACACTGCCTAAATAACTAAAGTGTGAAGTAATTTATAGCTTATGAAACAGGGAAAGAAAAATATGATTGCATAGTTAAACAACTATGACCATATACCCATTAATAAATTACAACTTTCATAACAAGATGTTAAGTGTCAGAGTATAGACAAGTAAATATGGACATCTGTAAGTATCATGTAACACACATATAATTTCAGGGAGTGATCTGCAAGTTATACACAAATATATACAAAGTAACACAATTTCAACAAGTAACCCGAAATTAGCAAGTGATGAAAGTTAAATGTGAAAATGTAAATATTCAAAAATATGAAATTCAAGCTACCCAGGCACTAGTGGGCCCCTGAGACAATCATGGAACTACTCCAATATAAAACACAACCACAAACTCAGTGTAACATTAGTATCAACATCAAAACATAGTTTACAAATAAATTCAAGATAATGACTGTATATGTAAAATGGTGTCTTGTTCGTGCCGAAAGACTCCGACATTTATAGAGTTTACAATGTAGTTGAGAGTTTGATTATTGAAAGGGTCGACGCTCTCTCTAAAACATAAATTCTTTAAAACCTAGCAACAAACAACATCTCTCCAACAACTTCGTGTGCTCAAAATAGAGGTCGACTCCACTGCTTGAATTTAAACGTGATGAGTTCCATAGCTGGAGGGCTTAAGCACCAACAATACCCATGTGTTGGATTCACCAAGGAGAGCCCACCAATATGCCAACCTCCAACTACACTGCCCTCTAAGGGCCAGATCGAGGGATGGATAGAGGGTTGGATGGAGGGTTGGATGGAGGGTTGGATGGAGGGTCAAATCACATTTTTTACCTGTTTCAAGCAAACAAAAAGATATTAATCGATTTCACTTACTCAATTAAAAATAAATCATCATAAATAAGGATTACACATACCTTACATTGTCTCATGGAAAATTGATGTATAAAACCTGATAACACCTTAAAAAAAGAGCTAATAAAAGCATAGACTATATGACTTCCATGTGCAAAAAGGGATTTGGGCATCGGAAAAATAGGAAAAACATAGAGTCATCATTTCCCCCATGCCTAAGATTTTTCAGGTCCCTCTGTAGCAAAAATGGGTTACCAGACATAGTTATACTTGTGAAGGAGGGTGTAGATTAGCTTTAGAGGCCTCTCCCTCATGTCCTGGAGACTTCGGCTTTGGTCTTTTCCGATGCTTCAACTGCATTCTTAGACTGGGATTGGTGTTAGTCATTTGATTGAACAATTGCTAAAGAGAATTTACCTTTTCTTGAAGGACAACATTATCATGGTGCAAATGACGATCCACGGTTTCACGTTCTGCCAAACGTTGGAGCAGCTGAGCATTCTCTTTTTGCAATTGCTCAATAGTTGAATATTGATCAGCTTGTTCAAGAGAGGGAGGCTTAGGTTTCTTAGTAGATGTAGAAGGAATGTTGCATTTGGTTAAAGGTATAGGAATCTGAGAAGAGGGTGCAACAATGGCCTTGTGAGGAAGACTAGGTGTGACAGGTTCAGTCTTGATTTCTTTAGTAGGCTCAAATTATTTTGCAGAATCTTCTCTAAGTTTCTTGTGAGGGCTTTCATGGTTAGAGGAAAAATGGATAGGATCTGAGGGAGTTGGGAGCTTCTTATTGGTCTTTCCAATAGTGATTCAAGTGCTTCTACGAAATGATTTCCCTTTAAACCTAGGATTTCTGCTATCTCATCTTCCCGGACACATCCAAGAATAATCAAATCTGGTCCAGTACAAAAAAGGTCATGGCCAACCTAGGAGTAGTTGGCAGTTTGTGTTATAATTCAATGCTTTTCATGAGGTGATAAATGAGTTGGCAATTTTCTAGTAGCTAAATAATTTTCCATATCTGCAAACAACAGAGTGTTTACAGAGATGGTGATGACATGCTCATCTGGAAAACTTTCATCAACATGAATACTATCACCCTCATGATTAATGTGAGAGATAAAATCAACTACTAAGTTCTGTTTTCCTGGTCGGTCAATGACGATGATATTGAACTCTTGTAATAAAAGGAGTCACCTAGTTACTCAGACATTGGTAATAGGTTTGTTCATGAAAAATCTAATGGCAGATTGATTTGTATGTACAAATACCTCATATCTTGTGACATAATGGTGGAACTTGTTGATGGAATGGACGACTGCCAATAATTCTTTCTCAGTGACTATATAGTTTATCTCAACAGGGGTCAAGTTCTTACTCACAAAGTAAATGGCATAGGATTGTTGGTTTTCTTTTTGTCCTAACACTCCTCCTATTTCTGCATCAGAGGAATCAGTGGATATATAAAATGGAAGGGACCAATTGGGTCCCCTAAGAACTGGTGCCACAAAAAAATTATCTTTTAGAGTGTCAAAGGAGGTTTGACAATGGTCAGTCCAAAGAAAGTCAACATCTTTTGTAAGAAATCCAAACATTGGTGCGGAAATCTTTGTAAAATTTTCAATGAATCGTCGGTAGTATCCGACATGTCCAAGAAAGATTATCACCTCTTTTTGAGTCTCTGGAGGTGGGAGTTTGACAATTACCTCAATCTTAGCGGGATCCACTTTAATCCCTTCAGATGAAACATGATTCCCTAAGACTACTACTTCAATTAATAAAATTTTATACTTCTCATGAGTTAAGGATAAATTCATCTCTTGACATCTAATAAGAACTTTCTTCAGGTTATCTAGGGCTTCATGATAAGTATTACCATATACTGTAAAATAGTCCATATACACTTCCACATAGTCATGAATGAGGTCAACAAATATCCCTAATACTGCTCGTTGGAATGTGGCGGGAGCGTTACACATACCAAATGGTAAGACCCTATAGGCATAGGTGCCCCAAGGACAAGTGAAAGTAGTATTGTCCTCATCCTCGGGTGCTATTAGAATTTAATTGTATCCGCTATATCCATCCAGGAAGGAAAAGTAATGCTTTCCTGACAGGGTATCCAAGACTTGGTTAATGAAGAGAAGAGGAAAACAATCCTTAAGAGTGGCCTTATTAAGTTCCCGTAAGTAAATACAAATTCTCAATTTTTCGGTTACTTTCTTTGGAACCACTACAAGCAGGGATACCCATTTGCTATCAGAAATTGGATAAATAAAACCAACATTCAATAGTTTTTGCATTTCCTCCACTATATCTTTTAGTGCCAGATTCATTCTTCTCTGAGGTATCCTAATAGGTGTCACATTTGCCTGGGTATATATGTGATGAATGCATGTGTCGGGGTGCATACCCCTCATATCGGTATATTTCCAAGTGAATGCTCCTGATTGGTCCTTAAGGACATTCACTAATTTCTCTTGTTGATCTGCATCTAGTTCGAAATTTATATGTAGGAATTTCCCAGGACTAATCTCATAAGGCATGGTATAATATATGGCAGATTCATCTATCTCAAAGATAAAATATGTTTAAGAAAGAGATGATGGGTCCAGTTGTTCCTGAAATTCTTCACCAAACATATACTCAAATTGGGGAAAAGATTGAGAAAAATCAACACATCTGATTGAAGAAATGAATTGATTTAGCACATTATCTGTTGTTTTCTCCTGAAGTGCCTAGGAGTGATCACTAGGAAACACAGGTCCTTCCTAGTCCTCATTCTCATATGGACATTCAAGCCACCATAGATTCTCTATAACAGGTTGAGTTGGTGGGTATATGGTAAGTTTATTTATGAAAGTCCATTAGAGATAGTCATTTCACCTTCTCTACAACCAATAAATGCATTGGCTATGGCCAACCAAGGTCTTCCCAAGATAACGAGATTCCCTTTAGCAGGGTCCTTTGAATGAATGACAAGGAATTCTATTGGATATTCCCATGATGCTAATGTGACTATGATATCATCCAATATTCCTTGAGGTGTGACTTTTATCTTATTTGCTAATTCCAAAATAGTTGGGGTAGGTCTAAGGAAGTGTTTCAACTGTAATTCTTCTAAGGTAGTGACAAGCATAACATTAATGGTTTCCCCTAGGTCTATGAGAGTATTTATAATGGGAACCTTATTAATGGTTATTGTTACTACGAGATTCCCTGGGTTTGCATACTTTGTGACCCTAGGATGTTCTGGTATGTACTCAGAAAACTCTCCGATCAGATGTACTGTTGGAGGATCCTTCTGTTTCCTACCTGGCTTTTTGATACATAATTCCTTGGTCACCTTAATGTAAATTGGAATGTCTTTTATGGGTTGTAATAGGGGAATTTTCACACAGATATTCTTTAATTCATTTATAATGTCAAATTCCTGTCGAATCATTGGTTTTTCAATTGCTAATCTCTCAGGATAGGGAGGGACTTTTGTAGTTTGCGAAGACTCGCTTTGGAGGATATTTTTTTCTTGGTCTTTGGGAATAATAAAATATTCCCACTTAGTGTCATCCGTGGTCTAGTCGGGAGTTTCATCTTCTTCTTACCGGATGATTACTGAAGGCTTATGTTTATCCAGAACTTTCCCCGACCTTAGTTGAATCTCATGTAATGGAACAGGAGAAATAACATATGTCAGGAAAGTTTGCAGCTCAACATTGTGAAGAGGTTTAGCTTGTTTATTATTCGGGTTAGGCACTGGCTGTGCTCGTAATAATGTTGGTCTTGGGCAATTTGTATTTTGAAATTGCTGAGGTTGTTGTGGAATAGGAGGTAAAGGTGGGGGAACAAAACCTGGAAAAAGTTGTTGGATGTTTGGTGGAAACTGTGGGCAAGGATGAGTGAGCATAGAAACAGGTGGGATTTGAGTGTTCCTTTGGGTATGTCCCCTTCCCCATCCTTGTAACCAAGGATGGTGTGAATCATACTGTGGAGACAAGATTTACCAATTTGGTGGCTTCCACTATTGTGGTTGCTGGTAATAAGGTGGAGCTTGAGGTGGTAGATCTTGGTATGTAGGCTGACTCCTAGGCTTCCATGACCTTCTAGGTGCATAAGAAGATTCCCCAAGATACCCACTTTTATAAATGACTAATAAACTAGGCAGTGATGGGAATTTTTCAGTTGGATGATATTTAGTAGAGAAGCCACAAACTGAAATGTTGTCTAAAGGGCATTCCCTTGAGGAATGCTTCCTCCTACACCTTGGACAAAATATGCACATTGTTGCATTCTCTTCCTCTTATTTCTTCTTAATCTTTAAAGTGTCCAATTGGGAACCTATTGTACTTAAAATATCAATTTTAAATTTCTCCAGCAGGTTTCCTATTTCTACCCTTGTACTCCCACCATAACTAATTCCATTTGAGTTTCTACTATAGGGATCCCAAACACCCTTTCTAGTTTTGGCCCTATTTCTTGAGTAATTTCTACACATCTCACAGATCTTAGTGAATGGTTTATGGGACATGTCTCCTAATTCCATCAAGTTAAGTGTTTCCATATATTATTCCAAAATTCCTTTAAGAAAAAGAGTTTGGATTGCATCGTCTGGAAGGTCATGATATTTCGATTTTTGTGAAGTATAAGCAAACCGTTCCATGTAATCTTCGAGACTCTCATCTTCTAATTGTTGAATTTTAAAAATATCATTATGAGAATATTTATATTTGCAACAGTTTTGGTATTTCTTAAGGGATATGGTCTTCATATCTTCCCAAGATCTAATACTAGACTCTCATAATCCCATGAACCATCTAAGCACACAATCCTTAAGAGTGGCAAGAAATAGTTTTAATTTTTGAGCATCTTGCAAGTAGTTATAACTTATGCACAAGATGTCAAACTCAAACAAGAAGGTATCTTGGTCCTCACTGTTCTTACCATAAAAGGTGGGTAGTGCAGAGAGGGGGATGTTCTTCATGTTAACATTTTGTGTGGTATCCAAAATTGGAAACCCAAAGGTGGTTTATGTCTGGTTTCCTACTTCTTCTCCCTCCTCATGTCTCACATGGTTGTTATATTCCTGATCATCCATGTTGATCTGATTCCCAAAGAGAGAATACATTAATGGTTTTATCCTTGGAGATAATGAGGCATCCCAAGGTTATTTTTCATGAAAGATATTCTTTCGATAGGAAGATTTATATACTATTTGGATGTTAGGGTCTTTGCTTGAGACTGTTGAAACTATTGGTTCCGAAGTTTTTGTTTCAACTTGGGACACAACTATATTTGTTGAACCTCCAAAGAGGGAATTCACCTGTTCATGGTCAATGATATCTACAAAGTTATAATCCCCTGATGGAGGTAAAAAGACAAAGATTGTGTTGGTTGGTTCTGATGAAGTTCGAGTGGTATTGCTTCCTCTCCTACTATTCTTGATGTCTCAATTTTCTTATTTATGGTTTCCCGAGTTTTTGTCTCTTCTGAAACTTTTTTATCTTTTTGGGTTGAGCTATCCCCTACTTGAACTTTCCGATACTGTTCTGCAGAATTTATAGATGGAGTGTTCCTTCCTCCAAAAAGGTTAGAAGGAACTTTGATTGAAATTTTTGGATTTGTTTTGATATATCTACCCTTTGGGTCCCTAGGTTTGTTCATGAAAGCGGTACAAAAAGGAAAACTACCATTGGGTTTGGGGGAACCTACTATAACAGATGCATAGGTTCTTACCTCTCGTCTTAAATTCCCCCCTCCATCAAACTAGTACTAATGCTCATAAATAATCTACTTCCTAATTTTTTTCTACCTTTGGACAACTCCCCGACAATGGCGCAAAAAATGATGGGTAAACTATATGTACCAATTTCCCTCAATTAATTATCGACCAGGGTAAGTAGAGTTAGAGTTGTGACATGGTATGAGTCAAGGCAGAAATAAAAACTAACAGAAATATTAACTATCCAAGAGGATGGTTTACCCTAAGGATCAACACTATTTTTCAATTTACAATTCTACTTTACAAGATGATTTAAAATACTCTAAATAAGCTACAATCCATCTGAACAATATACTTGAGAGAAATCTTTAAAACAATAAGCTTATTAATCTAAGTGAATCATCTTTTCAAAAGCAATCTATGACTATGAACAATTCATCTAAGTAAGAAACTCTCTGAATGAACAAGCAATTTGTGGATAAGTAAGCAATCTTTCAAAATCAATTCTTCAAAGTGAACTCTATTCTTAAAGCATGTCTTAAAAAACTCACAATTACTTTTATCTTGCATGAAATGAACCCTAAGCTTATACTAATTTGCCTAACTGAAAGTAAAGAGCGTTGTGATAATATTCAAATGTGATGGTTATGTCTACGGTGGCGAATTACATCACGGTGGCATCTAATCACTACTAACAATTCAAATGGAATAAATTCGATGCTAAATTCTAGAGAGAAATGCAGAGTATGAATAAGACAATCTATGGAGAGCTTTTCCATTATGAAGATATCAATGCATATTCTTGAAATTAATACAACTTATAAACCGTGTACAAAGGAATTTGAAATCAACTCCTATCCTATCACTCTAATGT
The DNA here is from genome assembly GCA_009831015.1 of Picea engelmannii. Classification (NCBI taxonomy): domain Eukaryota; kingdom Viridiplantae; phylum Streptophyta; class Pinopsida; order Pinales; family Pinaceae; genus Picea; species Picea engelmannii. The sequence goes on along the minus strand of ML836879.1, from coordinate 71,837 downwards.
TGGAAATAAAGCTAACAATTCATGTAAATCTACAAGAAGTAATCAACCTTCACAATTTAATAAAGTAGATATAGTTATGAAAAAAACTTCCTAAATAACCAAACTGTGAAGTAATTTACATCTTATGAAACAAGGAAAGAAATCTATGATTGCATAGTTAAACAACTATGAACATATACCCATTAATAAATTACAACCTGCATAACAAGATGTTAGGTGTGAGAGTATAGACAAGTAAATATGGAAAATTGTAAGTATCCTATAACACACATACAAATTCAGGGAGCTATATGCAAATTATACACACAAATATACACAATAACACATTTTCAACAAGTAACCCACAATTAGCAAGTGATGAAAGTTAAATGCGAAAATGTAAATATACAGTAATATGAACAAGCTACCCAGACCACTGGTGGGCCCCTGAGACATTCATGGCACTACTCCAATATAAAATGCATTAACAAACTCAACATAACATTAGTATTAACATCAAAACAGAGTTTACAAAGAAATTCAAGATAATGACTCTATATGTAAAATTGTGTCCTGTTCGTCCCGAAAGAATCTAGTATTTATAGAGTTTGCAATGTAGCCGAGAGGTCGACCACTGAAAGGGTCGACCCTCTCTCTAAAAAAAAAATTCATTAAAACCTATCAACAAACAACATCTCTCCAACAACTTCGTGTTCTCCAAATATAGTTCGATTGAATTTAAACGTGATGAGTTCCATAGATGGAGGGATTGAGCACAAACAAAACCCATGTGTCGGATTTTCCAAGGAGAGCCCACCAATATGCCAACCTTCAACTGCACTACGCTCCCAGGGTCGAATGAAGGGTTGGATGGAGGGCCGGATCACGTTTTTTACCTGTTTCAAGCAAACAAAAAGATATTAATCTATTGCACTTACTCAATTAAAAATAAATCATCATAAATAAGGATTACACATACCATATGTCGTCCCATGGAAAATTGATGTATAAAACTTGATAACACCTTCAAAAAGAGAGCTAATAAAAGCATAGACTATATAACTTCCATGTGCAAAAAGGGATTTGGGCATTGAAAATATACACAAAACGCAAAGTCATCAATTCCACCTTGAGTATGTCTTCCCTCATCTCATATTGTTTTTCAAAGAGACCTTCCATGGTGGTCCAACCTTCATTGGGGGTTTTACAGGAAGGAATGTGAAAAAGGAGATCGAGAGAAATGACACTGCAAATTGTTCTGAATGCTTCATCCATTTGATTTAGATACTTGGATTTTTCTATGGTTTATTTCAGTTATGTCTCTATATTCATGGTTAACCTATACAATCCTCTACTTCGAATATGCATGACCATCTTCTCTTTCCATGCAAAGAATTTGTAAGGTTTGAAAATGAATTCTTTTAGGAATTCCATTTTTTCGCTGTCTTCATTCTTTGGTACCTGCAAAAATAATTTGGTCTAGAATTTGCTTAGCATTTCGTCAGCTATGATACCATGTCAATATGTTGAACCTGCACATAATAGATATAGCTATAAAATAACACACATTTGCAGAGAGAAATTGAGAAAGAAGAAGCAAGAGAGAAAGAATGGAAGAATTCTCATTAACTGTAATGAATAATGAATAATTTACACATGATATACTCTGTATAACTCAACCAATTCACACTGGATGTGAATCCAATGCGCCATAGTGGTGGTATAGAGTGATTTGGACACACACCAACAGTTACAGGAGTGAATTGCCACCTAGTAGAGTCTCTCGGGAAGTTATGGGAGTGAACTTCCACCTCGTTGAGTTAACTAGTCTACCAGTCTTCAGTTAACTGATTGAATTAGAGTGAAGTGAGGAGGAGATCAGGGAATCATGGGTAATGTGCTATTATGGTGATTATACCAAGGAAAATGCACATTAGCTGGTGATGATCCAAATGTTGCATGGTGACAAAACCAATGCAGCATCTAGATTCCACTCAACTAGTCAAACTGAATTGAAAACTAAAGAGAATATTCTCCTAGAGGAATATTCTACCTAAAATTTAGAAGACTGTATAAAGACTAATAAACATAGGAAAAAACTTAGGAAAAATAAATCCTAGGTGTGTGTGAAGTGAATCCAACAAACTCAAGTGTAAGGTCTTCACCCAATGAAACTATCACATAGCATGTGTGTTCATGGAATATTAAAGAATACCCCTAATTTCACTAGATATTTATAAATACAACCCAAAATCCTTTTGTTTAACCCCCTCCAAATACATATTTCCCATAAAAATAACCCTTCTTTTTACTAGATACACTATTTTATACTCCCCACTAAATATAAACCCCTTGATCCGCCGCAACCCCCTATCAATACCTACAATATATTGATTTTATTTTTCACAATTTTAAACTCCCCTTTATGAATGAACATGACAAGATATTGTCAAGGTGGCAAGAGAAGGACGAGTTATCCTTAGCCTAGGATGAAACACAGATCTTTCATCCCACTGGAATATAGGAGTCGTCATAAATAACGAAGCAGAGGCCTGTGTGCTGCTTCAAGATCTTCTCCTAGCCAAAAAAACATGGTATTTTATCCCTATCCATAATGGGAGACTCCAAACTTATCATCAACCATTTCAAACTGAGATATCAACCTTCTTATGGTTGGCTCAAGGCATTTCTCCAACGAATTTAGATTGAAACACAAGCCTTCACAAACATCATCCCCTTCCATGTTTTAAGACTTAAAAACAAGAAGACCGATGAGAAATCCAACCTCACCATCAAATTAAAACTAGGATCCCTAACCATCAATAGTCAGACCAAAATTCACTATATCCCACGATCCATAAATTGTTTTATTTAAATATAAATTTTAAATCAAGTGGGCCCCACTCCACGCACACTTCTCTTGCATTAATCCCTCGACATCATCATGATTCCCCCCAAATTAATTCACCACCAATCCTACTATCACGTTCGAGAGGCACCAAGGAAGTCACTGTGGATGGCCATAACAATTTGGTTACCAAGGTCCAATCCCTACAAATACAACTACGAGGGATCTCATCGCAAGTTCTGTTCATTATGGAAATTACAGTGGAGCAGAGGAAAGACCAGTAGAGAATCATCGATGAATGTGATGCGCTTATGAAACAAATTGAAGACCTTTGATTCCGTCCCAACCATGTCTCTCCCACAAGATCAATTCCAACAACTTCGGATGGAACATTGTCCCTGGGATATTGCAAGCGAATTGCAGACTTGACACCCCCCCCCCCTGCAATGACAAGAGGTAAATGAAGACCTAGAAGACCAGGATCCGCCTAACTAACATAAGTATATGCAATGTTTTTTTGTTTACATACTAGGCTATTTTTGCAAAGTACATATTGTCAAGCACAATGTAATTAAGCATAATGTGAGGAAAATAGAATCTTAGATAGATAGTATCTCCAATTTTGTATATCTGGGTGAAAGGAACTTGAAATTTTTGAATTTTTTGTGTTCTGCACAAATTTTATAAATATATTTTTCCATGTTTGTGTGAAAAAAAAAAAACTTAACAAGATATATGTTAACAATGTGAAACGCCTTGCAAAAATTGTAACCTAGATATATAATATAACACTCTTCCTCTTAATTACTTGAACTAAACACAATTAACATCTAATACAATTTGTAATTACATTACTATTTAAAAAAAATATAAAAAAAAACAAATTAAACTTTTCTAGTGATAAAAATTGAAAATTTACAAAGTACAAAGAAATTTTTATTTTTCTAAAACCACAATCTGAGGAAACTTAGTATGTAATATTCTAAATGTGACAAAGAAAAGATTAAACCGCTCAATGGTATTTGGAGATTCCTTTTATTATATTTATGAAAGAGATTAGCCATGCAATCCTTTACACATATCTTCCGATGTCTTTCCATGGCTTGATTAGAAGTTTAAACTCTGTATCATTATTTATAAATGGAAATTAGTTTTCTTTAAACAAGTTAAGGGGTGAGGTTTGGAATGTGAGGGGTTTGGATTATGTAGGATATATTTCAAATTTTGGAATCCAAATTGTGAATGTACATAGAAGTAAACTCAAATGGGTGAGATTTGGAATGGGAGGGGTTTGGATTATGTAGATATATTTCAAATTTTGGAATCCAAAACATGAATGTACATCGAAGTAAACTCTTCATCTCAATGTACAATTTCATTATTTATGAACCACAATCTCATTATTTATGAAGGGAAATTAGTTTTCTTTAACCAAATTAAGGGGTGGGGTTTGGATTATGTAGGTGAAGGGTAAACTATTTGTACTAATTTTCCTCAATTAATTATTGATCATTATTGATGAGGGTAAGTAGAATTAGAGTTGTGACACAGTATGAGTCAAGGAGAAAAAAAAAACTAATGGAAAGATTAACTAGCCAAGAGAATGTTTTTCCCTAAGGACCAACACTCTTTTTCAATTTACAGTTCTGATTTAAAAGATGATTTAAAATACTCTAAATAAGCTACAATCCATATGAATAATATATTTGAATTTAGATGTACATAGAAATCTTTAAAACAATAAGCTTATTAATCTAAGTGAATCAATTTTTCAAAAGAAATCTATGACTATGAACAATTCATCTAAGTAAGCAACTCTCTGAATGAACAATTAGTCCGTGGATAGGTAAGTAATCTTTCAAAATAAATTCTTCAAAGTGAACTCTATTCTTAAATCATGTCTTCAAAAACTCACAATTACTTTTATCTTGCAGGAAATAAACCCTAAGATTATACTAATCTTCCTAACTGAAAGTAAAGAGCGTTGTGATAATGTAATTTTCCTGACTTGGCTAGTCTAGGAAACGTTGCTAATGTGTGTGTAGGATCAAAGGTTTACAACATATAAATGATCATACAAATAATAAACGCGACAAAGGAGTGCAAAGTTTGTATTATGATATCTCTGTGGATTACAAAATGGCCGAATGCGGTTGAATAAACTGACAATACTCGACTAGATAAACAGACAAAGGATCTGAGCTGGAATACAAATAAGAAACTGCAGCTGAATAAAATAACAACACTCGGCTAGATCAAAAGACAAAAGGATCTTAGTCGGTATAAAAATAAGAAACTAAAAGATAATACCCAGTATATGGGAGCACGACGGAATCAATGAAGAATGATGGAAGACCTGGATGATCCTCCCAGTGACTAGGGTGTGTCTTTCAACACCGAAATCAGCCAACTGGTGTCTTCCTCATGGAATACACTGAACTATCTCTCCTGAGATGCGCCTCTTCTCCTCAATGGCAAGTCATAATCTGCATGATGATGAATTAGGTCGCTGGCCCTTCCTTTATAGCTTTACAAAACCCTAAATCATGTTGAAACCCTAATTCACTGTTGACTTCCAAAGCCCTAAATCATGCTGAAACCCTAATTCACTGTTGACTTCTATTTTTAGCTTATAATGACTTGAAAGCACTTTTAACCCTTTTTAGCTCAATGTCACTTTCCAAATATAACACTTGTGACTGGAGTGACCTCTAATAACCCTGTTTACCCCTCTTTAGCCCTGGCTATAGTGTAACTGGGCAGTTTAGACCATTAAGCCTCCTCTCTGGAGATCCTATTTGGAAAGGGACATTATAGTCCTCCCTTCCAGAAATTGCTTGGCCTCAAGCAATACCAGTCTAGGGTGCTGCAACACCTACTCACTCTTCCAAGTAGTGTCCTCTACTGGAAGCCCTCTCCATCTGATCAAACATTCTCTGATGACCTTGCTCCTCGATTTCCGCTCCCGAAACTCCAAAACCTCCTCTGAAACTAACTCCAACTGTCCCTCCTCATCCAATGGGGGAAGCTCCTCTGATGTGCTAATGAATTGTCCCACTGCCTTTTTGAGGCAAGACACGTGGAACACGTTATGAATCTTTCTCCCCTTTGGAAGCTCTAGCTCGTAAGCAACCTCCCCTACTTGGTGCATGATCCTGTAAGGACCATAAAATATGGGTTTGAGCTTCTAAGCCCCACTCTTCTCAAGAAAACCAAATCTCCAACCTCAAAGTTGCGCTCTATCCTATGCCTGTCCACACTTATCTTCTGTTGGTTTTGCACCATCTGCAAGTTCTCTTTCAACAACTTGAGAATCTCTTAACTCTCTATGATCCAATCCTTGGCCTTGGGATCTTTTCTCTCTCCGAAGACCAAGTCTACCAAAGTGGGAGCATCATATATGTACAACACTAAGAAGAGTGTCATACCAATGGACATGTGGAAGGTGGTGTTGTAGCAATGTTCTCCTAAATGTAACCACTTAACCCATGTTCTCTGTTGTCCTCCTACATAGTTCCTCAAATACCCTTCAACCCACTTATTGACAATCTCGGTCTACCCATCTGTCTGAGGGTGATAGCTGGTGCTAGGTGTCAACTCTATCCCCACCAACCAAAACAACTCTCTCCAAAATGTCCCTATGAACCGACTGTCCCTGTCACTGATGATGTTCTTCAGCAACCCATGAAGTCTGAAGACCTCCCTGAAGAAAAGATCGGTTACCTGAACTGCGCTGTACTCTATCGGTATGGCATAGAAGTGAGCAAACTTGGTCAATCTGTCGACCACTACATAGATACAGTCCATACCCTGGACCTTGGGTAGACCCGTGATGAAGTCCATAGATATACTCTCCCATTTCTACTCTGGAATGGGGAGTGGCTGAAGTAGCCCTGCTGGAAGAGCGTGATCTGACTTGTTCTGTTGGCAAGTCACACACTCACTAACATGTCTCATAATGTCTTGTTTGAGGCCCTTCCATGAGAACCTCTCTCTAATCTGTCTGTAGGTTTTGAAAAACCCCTGATGGCCTGCTAGAGGTGAATCATGAACTGCAGTGAGGATCTTCTTCTTAAGCCTTGAATCTGGCACCAAGTAGACTCTATCCTTGTAAAATATGACATCGGCAATGACCCTATACCGGTCATCCTATATCTACCCATCCATCACCTCACAAGCGAACTTTTTCTTGGAATATTCCACTAACAAGTGGGATTTCCAATCTGCTGAAATCTCCATCAAAGAACATGTCACAGGTCTCCTCGATAGTATATTGGCCATAATTTTCTTCTTCCCCTTGACATATTCTATGTCAAATTCAAATGCCTATACCTTCATCACCCATTTCTGTTGGCACTCACTGAGGTCCTTCTGCTCAAGGAAATACTTCAAACTGTTGTGATCGGTCTTGACCACGAATTTTTTGCCCACCAAATATTGTCTGAACTTGGTCAAGGCATGCATGATTGCCAACATTTCCTTGTCATAAATGGAGTACAACCTCTCAGGTTGACTAATCTTCCGGCTCTCGAATACAATGGGGTGTCCTCCTTGCATCAAAACTGCACCGATCCCTTCGCCAGATGCGTCACACTCTAGTACAAATGGCAACGTGAAGTCTGGTAGTGCCAACACTGGAAAAGTGCCCATGACTTCCTTCATGTGATCAAAGGATTCCTATGATTTTGCGGTCCATATGAAGGCCCCATGCTTGGTAAGATTTGTCAGTGGTGCTCCAAGCTGAGAAAAACCCTGGAAGAACCGCTTGTAATAGCTGCACAGCCCGAAGAAGCTCCTCAATTATGTCACGTTCTTGAGCATCGACCAATCCATAATGGCCCTGATCTTCTCTTGGTGCACCTGTACCCCCTGTGCACTGATGATGTGGCCTAAGTAAAGCAACTCTATCATACCAAACTCGCACTTAGACCCTTTGGCATATAATGAATGTGCCTCCATGATGCTCAATACCTCATCTAGGTGCCTCATATGCTCTTGCCATGACCGACTATAGATTAAGATGTCTTCGAAGAAAACCAAGACTGATTTCCTTAACTGATCCCTGAATATATGGTTCATGCAAGACTGGAATGTAGCGGGTGCATTGGTTAGCCCAAATGGCATAACCAGGAACTCGAAGTGTCCAAAATGACATCGAAATGCCGTCTGCTCTATGTCCTACTCTCGGATGCTGATATGATGATATCCAGAGCGTAGATCAATTTTTGAGAAGAAAACTGCGCCATGCAGTTCATCCATCAACTCATCAATGTGTGGGATAGGGTACTGGTTCTTGATGGTTTTCTTGTTCAAGGCTCGGTAGTCAATGCACATCCTCATGGTGACATCCTTCTTCAGAACTAAGACAACTGAAGAAGCAAATGGGTTACTTCTTGGTCTGATGTGTCCCATCGCCAACAATTCCTTGATTGCCTTCTCTATCTCATCCTTGAACCTCCTAGGATGACGATCGGGGGGGGGGGGTGATCATAGGTTTCCCCCCCTCCTCCAACTCAATGGTGTGCTCAAACCCCCTGTTAGGTGGTCTCCCTGGTGGAATTGCCTCAAAGACCTGCTGATCTCATCCCAATAAATTCTTGATCTCTGTGTGGTATTGTTGTCGACCTTCTGAATCCTTCTGAGTAGTGATTAATCATTATGTGGCATATGCTACCTCCCCATGTATGAATATCCTCTCCATCCTCTTGGTTGAAACTGTCATGGGTTCTCCTGTCAACATACCTCTTAGAACAACCTTCTTCCCATCCTGATCTCTGAATCCCATTTCCAAGGTTTGGTAGTTGGTAGTGATTTTTCCCAAGGTAATCATCCACTAAACTCCTAACACCACATCTGTGTTCGATAGGTCTACCACATAAAATGTGTCTCTCACTGTGTAGTTGCCTAAATTCATCTCTAAGTTTGGAACTTTGTCTAGACACTCCACTGTGTGGCCATTTGCTACCGCAACATCAAACCCCTCAAACTCCTCTATCTGAAGTGCCCGTCTCGATACTAGTGAAGCGTCGATGAAGTTATGGGTGACCCCACCATCTATCAGGGCGATTGCCCATTGCCCCTGAATAATCCCTCTGATACGGAGGGTATCATACCTCAGAACACCAGAAAGGGTCGCTATGACTCCTCCCTTTGATGGTTTCCTCCTATTAGCCTGCTCTAGCAGTTGTGGGACTACTGGAGGATGGGCTCCTGCCGGTGTCAGTGGTCTACGGGGAAGCTTCTCCTCTATTGGTGCTGACTCCTCCTCTGAACTAGTGGATCCATTATCCTGCTCCTCGTCCTCACTGTCCACGATGTCTGCTTCTACCTCAATATAATAAATCTCTCCCTTGCCCATGCACATCTGGCCTAGGACCCAAGGATCTCTGCAGCTGAAGCAAAGCTTCTTCTTCATAAGCTCCCGCCTAGTCTCATCATCCAACTTCTCCTTTCCCTTCCATTCTCTCTAGAATGGCTTCCTGTCTCGATCCCTCTAGGGCACAAATGGTTTGGAGAAATTTTTAGTCTTTGGCACCGAGTCTGCCAGATCTCGAGTGTGAAGGATGGCATCCTGCAAAGTGGGAGGCCTGTATGCCTTCACCCATCCTCTCAAAGGATCTGTGAGTCCTTCTGTGAATAACATGATCAGCCTGGGCTCTGATATATCTGTCACTACCATGACTACTCGCTAAAACACTGTGATGAACGCCTCTGTTGTGCCAGTTTGTCTCAACTGGGCTAGATCCCTGAATTGTATCTCAGGATCCTTCCTGTCAAACCTGTCCATGAGCCTATCTATAAACTCGCTATAGGAGGTTATGCGACTGTTACCCAATGTCACCAGTCCATGATACCACCACTCATGTGCCTCACCCTCCAAGTGTAAGGTCGCGAAACTGACGGCCTTTGTCTCGGTCATCTAGTTGAGCTTGTAATACGTGTCTAGATTCTGTACCCAAGCTATGGTGGTGTATTTGGACCATTTGTCGAAAGAAGGGATGGTAAGTTTCCCAACTGTTCGGATGAAATCGAGGTTATGCCCCTACTGCTGTTGTGGTCCTCCCCTCTACGGCTCTCTAGGGCGGTTCTTGAGTCTGAGTCCATAGTAATCGACTAAGGTCATGTCCTGATGGAAGTCATGACCCAATGCTGCGTACTCCCTCCTATACTCTGTAATGTCATCGACATGAGTGGGTGGCCTCTGTGCTATCAGTGGTGGTGGTGCTAATGGGGGTTCCCTCTGGAAACTGGGAAACAAGGGTATGGGAATCCTACTCATAGAGGTGTATGTGCGAGAGGGTGAC
>ML836879.1:22112-46422 GCA_009831015.1 Picea engelmannii | reverse complement strand
GAAATCAAGCTTAGGTTTTGATATTTTCAAAACATACAAATACTGTGTCTTTAACCCTTGTCCATAGCGACTGAAGCAATCTGACCTCCGTAGGATACCTGCAATCTGTTTAGTAATGTTTTCGAAGCGATTTTCCACGATGATGGCAAAGTGAGGCGAATGCACTGTTTGAAACAAATGGCACAATCTCTTCAATCCGTAGAACGCTCCTTTGAATCTTCATATCCTCATTAATGCTTAAACCTTTGTTTTGACACCTTATTTGCAGTTTCACGTGATGCTGCGCTGGATTTACCAAATCCTCCACGCGTCCTTTCCATGCATATCGCTGATCCACGAATGTCAACAAGGGCCTTTATCCACCGAAACAGTCAGCTTTCGGTTGAAACCCACGAACGTACATCATCTCCCACAACGCGTGCTTTCGGCGGTTTGAACTTCTCATCATTGCAGCGAAATTTGACATCTGGCTCGTGCGAAAGAACGAGCCTTCTTTTTGCCCATTCAAACCTTTTCGGCGGTTGCTTGCTTTTCAAATCGACCACTTAACTGACGAAATTGAACACTTTCGGTGGTTAATGAGCACGCTGGGGGCTCGCCCAAACCACCGAAAGCTGCTGTTTTTCCAATCTCTTGACAGAATCAAAGCCAAAAATTTTCTTGAACTAAAAAAAACACAAAAGTAGCTTAAGTATGCGACCAATAGTCAGGATATCCTCTACAAAGTTCAACCGAAAGAACGGTTTTACTTTGGGAGTTAACATAAGGTTTGGATAAATTAACTTTTCAGCGATCCGGGAAAGTTGTGGAAAAGGGCGTTGTGAATAAATCGCCGAAGCCCGAAAACAAAATATGAGTCGTTGATCCGTGGAGAGAGGAGATCCTTTCGATCTGACTTTTCCATGATCAACACTTTGCGGATGTTGTGTGTGTTTGGACATGATTCGAAATCGTCGAACGTCTAAGCCCAAATTAGTGCCTTTTGGCTTAGTGCTTGGTCACATGCTATTGTCACAGGAGGAGAAGGTGTTGAAGGTCGATTTTGATTTTAAAAGAAAAGGGGCTTGGAGAAATCGTCGAGGCACCAAAATAGTGTGTTATTGACTAGCGCATGGTCACTATCTTTGGTCATATGATAATTTGGCTTGAGGAAGAGGGATAGGGGCCCAAAATTACTACAAAAGAGAAGGGTCTTAGTAAGAGCCCGCGGGTTTTGAGGAACTTGTGTCTGAGGAGATTGAGGACCCATGAACATTAACAGGGGCTTCAACAGAGCCTAAAGAGTTTATTCAACTCCCGATTAGAATGATACTTGACCAGGAGGTCGAGTGGACCTCGGGTGAGGGAGGGGGTCTTCATCAAAATCCAATTCTATAATTGTATTTGATAATATTTTCTAATTCTTTTTCAATATTTAATATATTGAAAATTGAGTATTTTTATAAAAATATTTAAAAAAAAAAATTGACTGGGAAATGGTAACCTTAATCTATCATTGGTTAAAAGCTAAAAATATCAAAATTTAAATCCTTCAATTACTATTCTTTTCTTGAGCAAAGGCTTTTATTAATTTTGTTTCAGACAAGAAAAAACTTATATTAAGGTAATATAACATTTCAGTTACAATAATATCAAAATGGATTAGATACTGTCAGATCCTTTAATAATATAGTCCATTCATTCTGTTCAACATATTATATTACATCATCTGTGCTAGATACACTAAGTATCAAAAACTGTATCAACTATCCTAAAAAAACCTATATAGACCAAAAGATCAAAAAAGATCTGAGTCTTTTCCTTAACAAAAAGTACTATCTTAATTAATTTCCATCCTTTCAAAATTTGTTGCTTCTCCTTTAGGACTTGTTAGTGCCGCCATTTTTCTTTCCAATTTAGAGTCAGTTTTAAAGTCATGTTGTGACCCATGCACCCGAACATGTGAAGTCAGGTACGTAACACTATAATTTTGAAGCCAACAAGTGTCTAGTTGGCCCTTGGAAACGGGAAGGGATGTTAGATTCAAAACTTGTATAAGAGGTATGGCAACTTGACTTGGAACATCTCGTCGCCATGAATTTGTTGTCCTAGAGCATGATTTCCTCTCCTGTCTGATTTGTTATAAATCCCGGATGCTAGACATTCTCTCCAGTCGTAGAACCACGCCTAAACTCTATTTGCAATTTCCCTTGCGAGTCCAGTGTGATCGGAACCTTCCCTCCTGTGCGTTTGTTGGATACACTGCGCATAGAGTTCACCTTGGTCACACCATGGTGACCTCTCAGAGTGCAAGGAAAGGCGCACATAGCAGCAGAACTGTAAGGTCCAAGACCCAAAGGGACTGGGATTCATTCTCACCTACGATAGGCATTCCCAAAGACGTAAAAGGAACTATTCATTTACCTGCAGAGAAGACCAGATCAATTCACGAAAAATCTAAAACGGAGGGATTCACATAGGAAGGGAAGACAGTAAGAGCCCCCTCTCCCTAGCAAAAAATTCCTCGTAGGAGGGGAAAGCCGAGAAAAAACTAGGAGATCATGGAAGCTTGAGTTTCAGAAGAACCGTGCGTTAGATTGATAGCTAAAGAATGACTCAGACGCGCCATTCGGCTAGAACCTGCTGGGGGATCGAGCCGCGAAGACAGGAGTAGAACAAGGAGAGTGGATATCATAGGAGCAAATAAGCAAGTGCCATCTCAACAACTAAAGCAATCAAAGCTAGCCATCGCCGAATTCTATCAGGAAAACATGGAATTAAGGCGACAACTAGTGACAAAGGCTACGGAAGTGTCCACAACGCAGGGTCACGAAGGGAACATGGCGTGGTTGAAAAGGAAGCTCAGAGAGGTGCAAGACACCATTGTACAACTGTGAGAAGGATAGAGACTAATGAAATAAAAGAACGCGAAACATTCCAGAGAATGTGAAACGACCGAGAAAGAAGCCCGCATAGCTCTCACCAGTGCGCAGGAAAAACAAGTTTAGTTGGCACCTATCTCTGCACCCGCTAAAGATGAGACAAATCTTGGAAGTTTTGAATGATACGTTTCTCTGAAGCACGCTACCATTTTGATAATGGCCATGACGATCTAAAAGCTACTTATTGCGCACAACCCTCAGCAAATGATCACATCACAAAAATTGAAGTCTTTATTTACATAAAGCAAGATTTTGACGGACACCAGTTCGTCGGGACACCTGCTCAAAGGAACACAGCAACACATATTTTCTCCATGCCAAAGCTTGACCAATGATCAGATCCCTTGGAGAAACTGCGAACAGTCATAAGTAAAAAGGCGTGATTATTGTCTATTTTTGGAAAACACTATGCGAAGAGCCTCTAGCGCATGTTGCTTAGTTTTCCTAGTTATAACCGTTAGCAGTTAGGAATCAGGGTAGCCCAAGCGGCACCCTCGTTTATGTATTTCATATTTTCGATGTAAGCCATGTTGGTTGGCAAATTTGGTAGATGATATAGCTATTGTATGTAATATGAGTTTTTTTTACTGGAATTTAATGTAAAGGTCCCGTGACTTGATGAAAACATTCTAGTTGTAACAGTTGGATGTATTGTTCTTCTTTATTTGCGTATGTGCTTTCCTATTATCTCTATTTCATATCTCTTTCTGTCTATTTCAAAACGAATTATCAAACCTGCAGATTCATTGTACAATGCCCCTTGTTCGTGCCACTTAGACAAAATGTTTTCCCCTAAAGATAAATCTGAATTCGTCCACAGTGGCGTTGCTGAGTTACTTCCTGTAATTTCTCCTGCCGCACATTACGGTTTTACATTGAAGATTGTTGCTCACCTAGAATTATCCTCTCTAGTCCAATCACTGAATCATTTGTCCCGTCTCTTCCTCAGATTGACCCCACAGCCCAAGTATTACCTTCCTTAGCCAATATAACCAGAACCCATTTTATCATAGGTGTTAAATATAGCCATTGTTTTCAAAGTCATATCCTGTGCGGAGATCGTGCCAATTCCAAGAGAGCCTTCTCCATATTTGAAAGCCTAGTTTCAAGTCTCAAAGATTGGTTGAAAAAGCTACCTTCGTCATCTGTTTATCAGACGAACAGATTTACAGAGTGCTAACATTCTGGCGTCGTTGCCGGGGAACAAAATTGAATAGATTTTCCCTAGGAGAATGACAACGTTGTAGTTTGACCCCTGAGGGTAACAGAGGGGAAAACATCCACACCGGCTAAAATCCTTACCCTAGCGACTCCAATCCAAACAAACTAATAGCCTCAAGTAGCATAGTTCAGGAAACCTGGCTCCGAAGATGATTTACACCAGAGTGAATCTTAACCCAAACCCCTCGAAACCTATGTATGACCCTGAGAAGATTTTGCTCAAGGCTAGAGAGCAAGCATTAGACTCGTTCTACTAACTGGACAGAAGCCTGTCCTTGCCCAAAGACGGTGCGTAGAGAATTGATAACCTTGAGATTGATGCATTCTTTGAGAAAATGTTGTTCTGATCGAAGTCAGAGACCAATTTGGACGAGACTGTTTTCGACCCAAATAAATTTTGAGCCCTAGTATAAAATAATATCCCTCAGAATCTGAATCCTCCTAGCACTATGGCCGTCCGATTTGCTCCCCTCATCCTGCCTTCCTAGTTGCATGACTTGCCTCAAAATTATAGCCAGAGGATCAGGATCTACGACGCTGAGGGAAATGAGGTTGTTCGAACAAAGCCTCTCAGGAGATGTAAGAAAATGGTTCAAATCTCTCCCGCCCGCGAGCATTAGGGACTTCACCGTATTCGAGACATCGTTCGTAGACAAATGGGGAGACAAGAAAAACCCTTTGCAGCTGCTGACACAATACAATAACATTAAGAAATCACTGGAAGAGATGGTGCAAGAATTCTTGGCCCGCGTTTTGAAGGTGTACAACTTGATCCCTGTAGAAGTCAAGCCACCCCTCGGTGCTGTGCAGTTGCATTATGTTGATTCCTTCGAAAATGATTTTTCCCTGTTGTTAAGAGAAAGGAGATCAGTGAATCTAGATGCTATAATGAGAAATGTTGTCGAAGTCGAAGTAAACATGATGGCGTCGGGAAAAATAAAACCAAGGTTCAACCGAGGTGACAAGAGACCCCAGGGAGATGCATATCCATCGACGTCATGGTCCTTGGACAATAAATTCGACATGATGATGAAGACCATGCAGAAGTTGATGGAGAGAATGTACATGGGAAATAGACATGTTTCCTAAGAAAAAAATGACCCACCTCCCAGAAATCAGAACCTCAGAAGAGGTCAAATCCCTCAAATCAGACAAAGGGAACAAAAAGAGCAAAGGGATCAAGGTGACTAGAAAACGAGACCTCCTTTCCAAAAAAACTATGTGGACGATGATTTCAACCAGACGTCCGATGACCAAATGCATTGTTGTGATGACCAAAACCTGCGCGTGTTCCTGATGAAGAGTGAGCATGATTAGTATATGAGTAGGAACGAAGACTTCATTCCAGAGGCTGACGATGATATTATACTCGAAACAGATGATGCACCATCCCGGGAGATGAAATAGTTGAGGCAAGGCTATCAAAACTCTATCATACAGTTCCAGAACAAGTATAACCTCCGAAGCAAGGACGTTCCTACTGAATAGAAACAGAAAAAACCCATAAGGAAGCCTTCGGTGGACGCTCCTTCCACAAGACGAACCAGGTCAGACAATGCGACAGAGAAAATTAAGTTGAAGGAGGAGGTCCTTAAGAAATCCCAAGAGACAATTCGGGAGGTGAGCGGAAAATAGGTAGAGAAAACTTGTCCCCCTTTCAATTTTGAACACGAGATGGACAAAATCAAAATCTCTTTCCCATTCAATGAACTTATTAGAAAGGGAGAGTATTGGGAACAAATCATTAAAATGATGAAAATGGGGGGAACCCCTGATACTCTGAATCTTCAAGATGATCACCCCGCCATCCTTTTCGGTCTGCGCGTGGAAGAGACAAGTGATATCGAAGACGTCTCTCCTTTCTACATCAGTGTGAAGATCCACGACATGAAGCTGGATAATTCCATGATGGATTCTGGCACGTCGCACAACCTCATGCGGAAGGTGATCATGGACGAACTAGGTTTGGATGTCACCGGGCCATACAAAGACCTTCTCTCTTTTGATTCGAGGAAAGTCAAGTGTTTGGGCCTTATCAAGGACCTAGTTGTATCATTGGCTCAAATCCTCACTAATAACATGGTCATGGACGTGGTTGTTGCAAACATACCCCCAAAATTAGGCATGCTACTCTCGAGGTTGTGGGTTGCGAAGTTGAAGGGCACGTTGCAGATGGATATGTCATACGCCACTATCCCTGTTTTTGGCCATGACATAAGGATGTACAAAGAAGTGATGTTGAAGTACATGGTAAGAAGTAAGACGCAACCACACAATCATCCCATATACGTCGTCGACACCGATGTGGGGTCTTCTATATTCTACAATGACCTGAATTTTGAAGAAGAAGAGTCGACAACCATTGTAACAACTTATGAGGAGACCACATGAGAAACAACAGAATGTGTTGACCCAAAAGACTGCATGAAAAATAGGGTGTGGAACATGAGTTTTGACGGCACAATCAACAAAGAACGAGCTGGGGCCGACATATGGGTGAGCCCCCCTGAAGCAAGCACAAAGTTGTGCTCATACAAGCTCACATTTGAATGCACTAACAACATGGCCGAGTATGAAGCACTAATCTTGGGCTTACAAGTTCTAAAAGAATTGGGTGCGCAAAGGATAACAGTGCGTGAGGATTCCGAGCTGATCATAAATCAGGTAAAGGGTGTATATCAGACCAAACACCCCAGGCTGAGAGCATACATGAATTTGGCTTTGGACCTCCTCAAAGGATTATCAGAATATGACCTATCTGCTATCCCCAGAGAGAAAAATCAGATCGCTGATGCGTTGGCCACCTCAGCCTCGGTTTTTAAGATCCCCATATTCCCAAACAAAAAGTATGAAATCGAGGTCAGGCATAGGCTAATAGTGCTTGATAATATCAAACACTGGCAAGTGTTCGGTGATGAAAAATAGGTGGAAATATTCCTCCTTATGAGTGATGAGTTCGCTAATAAAAACTTTGACGAGGAATGCTGCAGTGAAGAATATGAGAGCGTGGATGCACCTAGTAACGATGACCCTTTCCAAAACTAGATCGCGGGAAGGGACATAATACAATTAAAAAATAATATTATTCCAAAGGGGTTGGTGCTACTGGAAAAGATGTTTGACGAGAATGATGTGGTTAAGAACCCTAGGATCGCTACAGGCAAAGAAGACGTGGAAGACTGCAACATCGGGACTGAGGAAAACTTGAAGATGGTAAAATTATCCAAGACACTCGGTCCAAAGTTCAAGAAGGACTATGTAAAGCTCATGAAAGACTTCCCGGACGTCTTCGCATGGAGCTACGATGACCTGAAAGTGTATGACATGAAAGTGATCCAACATGTTATCCCTCTCAAGGAAGATCAAAAACCTTTCAAACAAAAGCTAAGATGGATAAATCCCATGTTACTGCAGCTGGTCGAGAAAGAGGTAAAAAATCTTTCCGATTCTAAAATCATTATTTCTTTGAGGTTCTCGAAATGGGTAGCTAATTTGGTACATGTACGGAAGAAAACCGACGAGATAAGACTGCGCATGGACTTCCAAAATTTAAATAAAGTGTCTCTCAAGGACCACCATCCCCTTCCTAAAATGGACTACATCTTGCAAAAGGTGGTAGGGTCCCAAAATATGTCTATGCTAGACGGGTTCCACCTGAACGATAGAGAGAAAATGGCTTTCACAACTCCATGGGGAACGTTCATGTACGCCAAGATGTCGTTCGTCCTGATGAATGATGGAGCCACTTTCCAGAGGGCCATGGACATTGCGTTTGCTGATGAAAGGGAAAAATTCAACGTGATTTATCTGGAGGACATCACTGTGTACTCTACCTCCGATAAACATCATCTCGAGCACCTAAAGAGAGTTTTCAAGAAGTGGAAAAAATTTAGCATATCACTGAATCCAAAGAAGTCTCACTTTGCGATAGAAGAAGGAAAGTTGTTAGGGAACATAATTTCCAAAGAGGGAATTAAGATAGACCCTAGCAGGGTTGAAGGGATCCTGAAGATCGTCACCCCACGCAGTAAAAAGGAGGTACAATATTTCCTGGGAAAGGTGTATTTTCTTAGGAGATTCATCCCAAACCTGGTAGAAATCATAAAACAAATAACTTGCATGATCAGGAAGGGAAACGAGATCAAGCGGAACCCTGAGGCCAAGAAGTCTTTTAAGGATATCAAAGTGGCGCTGAAAAAATCTCTTGTACTAGCTATCCCGGATTTTACGAAAGACTTCCTCCTATTTTCATTTGCCTCAGAACACACTATTGACAGCGTGCTACTACAGAAAGACGAACAGGATTTTGAAAAACCCATAGCCTATTTCAGTTGGACACTGCGCGACGCTCCACTAAGGTATGACATCATGGAAAAGTAGGTGTATGCCTTAGTAAAATATTTGAAATAATTCAGGACATACATACTGCACTCCCATGTTATCGCTTGTGTACCCAACAGTTCAGTAAAGGATATTCTGACTCAACCTGACCCGGAAGGAAGGAGAGGCAAGTGGATAGCGGCCATGTTAGAATATGACCTTGAAATCAAGCCTACAAAACTGATCAAAGGTCAGGGTCTTGCAAATTTGATGGCGTAGTCAGACTGCAACGCTATAGGAATGAATTTCATCGTTGATCTATCGGAATGCCCCCCAGAAGAAAATACTGCGTAAGCGCCTCAACAATTCATTGACTCACCATGGTACGCAGACATCATCTATGTGTTGGAGAATCTCCAGGCCCCTCTGGGCATGAGTAAGACTAAATCCAGATTTCTCAAGATCAAAGCGGTTAAGTTCTGCATCTTAGACAACTCACTCTAATGGAAAGATCCCGGGGGAATATTGTTGAGTTGTTTATTGGAAGATGACGCGAAGCGGGCCATACAAGAATTTCAAAAAGGCGAATGTGGAGGACACCACTATTGGAAGACCACCGCGCACAAAATCCTGAGGGCAGGCTATTACTGGCCTACAATTGTTGCTGACGTATATAAGAAGGTCTCCAGCTGCCACGAATGTCAGATTTTCGACGGAAGAAGAAAACTGCATTCCTTGCCACTGAAGCCAATCTCAGTCGAAGCACCTTTTATATAGTGGGGTCTAGATTTCATAGGATAGATAAACCCACCATCCTCTGCGCAACACAAGTGGATACTCACGACCACCCACTATTTCACGAAATGGATAGAGGCAATCCCCACAAAACAAGCTACCGACACAATCATTATCTAATTTCTGGAGATGAAGATTTTGTCGAGGTTTGGGTGTCCCATTAAGATCGTTACAGAAAATGCAGCTGCATTCAAGTCTAAGAGGATAGAGAAATTTTTCCAGGATTATAACATAACCCTAGGACATTCCACGACGTACTATCCACAAGGAAATGGGTTAGTAGAATCCTTGAATAAGAGCCTCACTAGGATTATTAAAAGACTCCTGTAAGAAAACAAGAGACCCTGGCATAAAAATCTTATCTGCGTGCTGTGGGCAGACCGGGTCACCACCAAGAAATCTATATCAACGTTGCCTTTCCAGATCGTTTACAGCATGGACGCAATTTTCCCTACTTCACTGGGTACTTCACTGGGACCCCCCGTTAGGAATTTGTTGCAAGAACATGAGTCTGAGCCAAATGATGCGCAGAGGAGGATTAATTATCTAATTCACATGCATCAGGAAAGAGAGCAGGTGTATAATCGGTTGCATCTCCATCATGAAAAGATAAAGAAAGCCTTTGATAAGCATTCTAAGCTAGAATATTTCCTGTTGGGTGGCATAGTTTTGAGATGGGACGCAAGAAATGAAGGTAAAGGGAAGCATGTAAAGTTCGACCACCTTTGGATGGGTCCATTCAGAATTTGCGATCACAGCGAGAAAAATTATTATTTTCTAGAAGGATTAGATGGATAAAGTTTTGATTGGGGCCCTGTAAACGAAAGGTTCCTAAAACATTACCTGGTGGAATACAATCCGTTTAAGTTGCTTGTCATTGTAAATAATCGTTTTATTTTGCGTCGAATCTGTGGGTCAGTAGAAAATTGAAGCCTAAAGTGAAGGCCCTAAGTTTATGCTGATGTATTAGAAGCCGCATCAATAGGTTTAGTTGTTTTTCCCAGTGTCTAGAAGTCAAATAAATCCCAATGGTCAGGCACCTGGTCTACTGTTCTTTGCTACCTCATAGGGAGGATAACATCCCCGTTGGAGCCAGTTGTTAGCACCGCCATTTTTCTTTCCCATTTAGTGTCGATTTTAAAGTCACTTTGTGACCCATGCGCCCGAAGATACGAAGTCAGGTACGTAACACCATAATTTTGAAGCCAGCAAGTGTCTGGTTGGCCCTTGGAAACGAGAAGGGATGTTAGATTCGAAACTTGTATAAGAGGTATGGGTATGTCTTTTCCAAGAAAGTCGAGTCCTGTCAAGAAACCAGTCTCTACGTGCCCTTGAGTCAGGTGGTTAACAGAGGTTGCGTCAGCAAGTACAAAAGTTATTATTAGTTCATCATGGAGGCCTAGGGAATGAAAAATCACGACGTTTGTATCATGCATGACTAGCAAACCTTATCACCTGTATCCTACAAGCAGGGATTTTCCATGGAAAAACTGCAACTTGACGTGGAACATCTCATCGCCATGAATTCACTGTCCTCCAACATGATTTCCTCTCATTTCCAATTTGTTATAAATCCTAGATGCTCGACACTCTCTCCAGTCATAGAACTAGGCCTAAACTCTATTTGCAATTTCCCTTACCAATGTAGTGTGATCAGAACCTTTCCTCCTGTGCGTTTTTTTGATACACTGCATGCAGAGTTCACCTTGGTCATGCCATGGCGACCTCTCAGAGTGAAAGTAAAGGCACGCGGAGCAACAGAACTATAAGGTTCAAGCCCCAAAGGGACTTGGATTCATTCTCACCTGCGACAAGCATTCCCAAAGACATAAAAGGAACAATTCTTTTACCTGCAGAGAAGACCAGATCAATTCATAGAAAATCTAAAACAGAGGGATTCGCACAGGAAGGGAAGATAGTAAGAGCCCCCTCTCCCCAACAACAAATTCCTCGGAGGAGGGACAGGCCAAGAAAAAACTAGGAGATCATGGAAGCTCGAGTTTCATAAGAACCGTGCATTAGATTGATAGTTGAAGAACGACTCAGACGCGCAATCCGGATAGAACCTGCTGGGGGATCGAGCCATGAAGATAGGAGTAGAACAAGGAGAGCGGATATCACAAGAGAAAATGATCAAGTGCCATATTAGCAACTGAAGCAAGCAAATCTGGCCATCGTCGAACTTTATCAGGAAAACATGGAATTAAGGCGACAACTAGCGACAAAGGCTACAGAAGCATCCACAATGTAGGGTCGCAAAGGGAACGTGGCGTGGTTGAAAATGCAGCTCAGAGAGGCACAAGACACCATTGTACAGATGCGAGAAGCACAGAGATTGACGAAAGAAAAGAACGTGAAACATTCCAGAGAATGAGGAATGACCAAGAAAGAAGCCTGCATAGCTCTCACCAGCACGTAGGAAAAACAAGTTTAGCTAGCACCTGTCTCTCCACCCACTAAAGATGAGAAAAATCTTGGTAGTTTTGAATGATACATTTCTCTGAAGCATGCTACCATTTTGATAATGACCACGACAATCTAACAACTTCTTACTGCGTGCAGCCCTCAGCAAATGATCACAACACAAAATCGAAGCCGTTATTTACAGACAACCAGCTCCTGACAGACACATGTTCGTCGAGACACTTGATCAAAGGAACACAACGACACATATTTTCTCCATGCCAAAGCCTGATCGACGATCAGATCCTGTGGCGAAACTGCAAACAATCATAAGTAAAAAGGTGTGATTATTGTCTATTTTTGGAAAACATTATGTGAAGAGCCTCCAACACATGTTACTCAGTTTTCCTAGTTCTAAGGGTTAGCAGTTAGGAAGTAGGGTAGCCCAAGTGACACCCTCGTTTATATATTTCATCTTTTCAATGTAAGCTAGGTTGGTTGTGAAATTTGGTAGACGATAGCTATTGTATGTAATTTGAGTATTTTTTACTGAAATTTAATGCAAAGGTCCTGTGATTTGATGAAATGATTCTAGTTGTAACAGTTGGATGTATTGTGCTTATTTCTTTGTGTATGTGCTTTCCTGTTATCTCTATTTCATATCTCTTTCTGTCTATTTCGGAACGAATTATCGAACCTACGGATTTGATGTACAACGCCCCTTGTTCGCACCACTTAGACAAAACGTTTTCCTCTAAAGCTAACTATGAATTCGTCCACAGTGGTGCTCCTGAGTTAATTCTTGTAATTTGTCCCACCACACATTACAGTTTTACACTGAAGGCTATTGCTCACCTAGCCTTATCCTCTCGAGTCCAGTCACTGAGTCATTTGTCCTGTCTCTTCCTCAGATTGACCCCATAGCCCAAGTATTACCTTCCTACGCCAATATAACCAGAACCCATTTTATCATAGGTGTTAAGTATAGCCATTGTTTTCAAAGTCATATCCTGCGTGGATACCGCACCATTTCCGAGAGAGCCCTCTCTAGATCCAAAAGGGTAGTTTCAGGTCTCAAAGATTGGTTGAAAAAGTTACCTTCGTCATCTGTTTATCAATCGAACAGATTTACAGAGTGCTAATAGGACCCACTGCATAGAAAATTCCCTCCTCTTCAAGTACAAGTGTTGATTTTGATAACTAGTCTACTTCCTGATTGTATGTTCTATAAATATGTTTAGTTTTTAGTTGAATAAAATTCTCGCTCAACACTCAGATTATTCTCATCCATGGCAGAAGTGATATCACTCGTAATTCATTCTCATTATTAAACCAATCAATAATAACCTTTGAATGACCAACCAAGTGTAAGATTGTTATATTTTTATAGTAGGCAAATTAAAGTAAACACCACAGAGCTAGTAATTCACCCCTAGAATTAGTACCACTTCCACATCTCATTTTAAGCCTGAAAATGCCTAACTCTAAATATTTGATCACTGCTCTATCCCCACACTTTTCTCCCCTATCTATGAGGGGTGGCCTATCTATCCTACTAACCTTAGGAGAGTTAGTTGCTTTTGTTTCTCCCAAATGTTGTAGAATACTGTTACACACATTAACCCTATTTAGTGGTCGATCTTCAAAAATAGCCAAATTTCTATGTTTCCACACCTCCGAACAAATATACACATGTAGTTCTGCCCAATTCTCCCTTTTCTTTATCCAATTTACAAAGAAATCTTCCACCTGTTGTCCTTCCGAAGAACTCTCAAATTTTAAATCCTTTTTTAATGAATTCAAAATGCTTTTTGTGAATCTACAGTCAACAAAAAGGTGTTTCATATTTTCCTCATGGGTCCCACATAATACACATCTGCTTGGCCCTAGAAAACCTATTTTATAGAGATTCTCCCATGTGAGTATTCTCTGTTCAAGAAAGAGCCACATAAAAATTTTAATTTTTAAAGATGCCTGCCACTTCCATAAATCACTGTACCAGAAAACAGAGTCAGCTACTACTGTGTCCACTCACTGGACTTCATATGCTTGTTTAGCTAAAATATGACCTCCTTTAGTATCCCAAGACCACATAAGTAAATCTTCTTCATTGTTCAATTCAAAGCCCGATCCCACTAGACCTTTGACATAATTACTCATCTCCTCTTTAAGTTCCCCTTCTAAGCCTAGATCCTCAACATTTTTCCATCTTCAGTGCCCTGAGTTTTCCAAAACCTGATTTTCTACTTGGGATAAAAACTAAATTCCTTGAGCCTTTAGTGCTAAAATAAGGTTCCTTGAAAACTTAAATTATTTATGAGACCCTACCAAAGGATCATCACCAACTCTGATCTCTCTCCCATTCCCAGAGAGCCAAACCAACCAACCAGTTACTATGGATAAAGAGAAGGTAAGAGCTCTCCATATATTGGAAATACCAGACCTTCTTTTACTTCCATCCCTGAGCCACTCTACCACATATTTCTTCTTAAGATACTTTTTAAGTATCACCTCATGCTAGAGACCAGGTACCATTAAACACCTCCATAAGATTTTTACAGCTAAAGCTTTCCCAAAAGTAAAGATATTTTTCAAACCCCACCCACCCAATTTTTTAGGTTTAGCAATTTTATTCCAACTTATCAGGTGTATCCCTTCTTTTATTGTTTTCCCATTCCACAGGAAGCTAAACATATTTCTTCTAATAATATTTAAAATACTTTTAGGAATTTTAGCAAACGACAACCAATAAACTGGTATACTTTCAAGAACAACTTTTACCAATGCTTCCCTTCCCCCTAAACTTAACCATATGTGACTCCAATTAGCAATCCTTTTTTCAAAAAAATTCACCAGCCAATTCCAGTTAGAGTTAATATAGAAATTTGGTTTCAAGAAACACCCAAGATACTTAAAGCCTTCCTCCACTGGTTTTAATTCAAAAGGTAGAATCAACTTCAGTAATACTAAGTCCTCTTCCTCCCACCCAACTTCTAGGAAAAAGGATTTATGAGGACTAAATGCCATACCTATAGCTTTACAGAAAATAGTCAAAATGATGCAGCCCCCCCTCCCCTCTTAGGAGTTCTACGACCTCCCAGTCTAGGATCTTTCAATCTGCTGAGTCAGATCGACTCTCTGGGCCTTTTCTAGACCCCAAATAATTTACATAGGTCCCCTTTACTTCAAAGTACAGGTTCTGTCAAACCCGCAGGCTCTTTCCTGGCCTCTTTGAAGAATTTAAATAACATACGCTAGCTCCCCTCGCTAGGTCCTTTCCTTCACATGTGACCTCAGGATATGACCTCATGTAAGCATGTGATTGCGGGGTGTCCAAGAGTGGTTTGAGACCACACCGATTTTCTCCCCGCAATTCACCTCCAGCTGCCACGTATCCCTTTTCCAATACCATGGTTTTGATTGCACCCCGCTCTAAGGTTTTTAAAACCCGATCACTTTCTGTCCCTGCAATTAATCACTACCATCGATCTTGTGACCTTGATGGTGTCTCTTGATCAATGACTACAATTAACTTCACTCTTCAGGCTTCAAGAGTTTCAAACTCTCCGCCCTTGATTCCTCCGAAGTGACTATCTTTCGAAGTGGAATATCTGCTGACACTTGTCCTCGGCAAACATACGACTTAGATGAAATCCGACTCTCCGGCCTTCGGGAGTTCTTGTTCTTCACACTCCTTTTTCTCCCGGAGTGAATTTTCTATGAAATGGAAGATCTCTTGCCACACTTCCTCCTCAAATCAACGGATTTGGTCCACTTCGGAACTTCGACATTTTCACCCTCCTCTTTCCTCCAAAGTATTCCATACCCGAAGTTCTGGATCAGGCGCCACATGTCCACCTCAATCAACGACTCTCATCCACTTCAGACTTCGAGAGTTTCAACTCCTCTACGCTTTCTTTTGCCCGGGTGCTTTCACCCAAATTCTATGATCTATTGACACGTACATCCCACAGATCAACGACCACGATGGCCTTCAGCTCTTCGGGCTTAGGGAGTTTCAAACTCTCCACACCTGCTTCCTCCAAAAGTTCTTCCGCTCGAAGTATACAATCTCTTGATGCGTGCCTCCCCCTTGATCTGACAGCCACTATCCGCTTCGGCTCTTCGGGCTTCAGAAGTTTCAGACTCCTGAACACTCGCTCCTTCTGGAGTGCTTTCACTCGAAGTTGATGGATTTCTGCCATGCGTCCCTCGGGATCCGATGGTCCAGATCTTCTCCACCTACGTCGACTTCCTTTTGGAGTGTTAAGACTTTGAACCTCTTGATCTATTAGTAGATGTCCTTTGCAATGGATGGTTGCAATCTACTTCGACGTTCGGGACTTCGGGAGTTTGTTCCACTCCACACTTGAAATCCCCCAAAGTGAATTTCCTTGATGTCTCAGATTTGCTGATACGTGCTTCCTAATAATCAATGACCTGGATCTACTTTGGCCCTTCATCTCTTTGGCAATTCCACTTTCTCCTTGACCACAAACTTCCAAAGTGCTATTGCTCTGGAGTTGTGGATCTTAAGCCATCTGTCCCTCTGGATTATGGACAGTGCCTTCCAGCTTCGGGAATTCGGGACTTCAAAAAGTACACTCACTGTGCACTTGAAGGTATTAGTGTCCATGCACTTTACTTGGATCGGACGACTGTCGATCCTCTGAGCTGATATCTTATGGCTAGGATCTATTCCTCTCCTCTATGCTCTCCTTTTGCTTCCCTAGACTCTGATCTAATGGTCCATATTTCTTCCAACAACATATCCAATGGTTGTTGTCGCTCCTCTCCTTGAGATTTTGATTTCTTTCAACTTGGAAGAGTTTGTAAGTGTTCAAAGGATTCGGCCTTTTCTCCTCTTATGAGCCTAATTTCTTGGGTCTCGTCTGTACTTCTGAAAGCACTATTCCTTCTGAGATTTGAATTTACTTAGTCTCCTAAGGGTCTCGGCCCTTTTGCTCGCTTCAAAGGGTTCCTTTTCCCTCCTGGAAACCTCTCACTCAGAGCACACCTTGTTGAGAATTTTCTATAGAGTGTTCAACAACTCTATGAGTATCTTCCTCTGATACTCTTCTCTCTGAACCCGACAGAGAATTATCCTTGTGCGCACTCACACCTTCTCGATGCCCACTTGGCAGAGCTCTACAAAGTTCTCAGTGACTTTGTCTCTTTGTGCTTCCTCTGCACAATTTCTCCTCTAATTTATTCAAAAACCTTGAGGTTTCCCCAGTTGTTATCACTCTGATGAACCCTCCTGGAACGTTCTTTTCTAAATCCTTAGAGTTCAGATGCACACTCCTTGTGTTGGCTACAAAACCTTGAATGTTATGTTGTGCACTCCTTGCACAGCCTAAAGAATCCAGAACGATATTTCAAACTCAATAAAGATAGATAAATATATCTTCCTACTGCGGATTAAACCTATCATACATCAACAACATAAATTCATGAAACACATAAACAATCATATGCAGGAAAAAATGTTGTCTTTTTCATTAATATGAAAATATGATTACAATATGTGCAAGCTGGACTACAGTAGAGTCTCAACTCTCTCAAGATCTCTCAAAGAACTATTCTACCTCCTATTTCTTCCCCTAAGGATTTCTAACTCCCAACCTTGAGTTCTTCTTTTGAGGTCTCTCCTCTTCTCAGGATTTCTCCCTAATATTCCTCTCTCCTCAATACAAGAGGGATCCTCAAGCTTATCCTCTCTACCGCCTTAGTGACATCACTGTCTCAGTTAAGACACCTTATCCCTACGACTTCTTACAATGAATGAAGATCCAGACCTGACTCATATCTAGACCTACTTATAGTCAACCATTAAGGTGACCCTATCCACTACCTGTACGAAGGCATGGCTTGGATTTACTCAACCTTACAACATACATCCGTATAGGATCATATTTTAAATTTAAAAATGGGAGGGTCTGTGCCTCTCTCTTTCCCTAATGCGTGCCTATGTATTGGCTTGTTGGCGCATCTGCTGATGTGGAAGGATGCTCCTACATCATAAAATATCCTTAAATACTTCCCACTCATCTATGTTACCACTACCAAACAAAATAACATCATCAACAAACAACAAATTAGTAATACAAATCCCTCTAGCCACTCATAAAGATGTTAATTTCTTCTCTCTTACTTTCACCTCAATGGCTCTGCTTAACCCTTCAAAAACTAGGAGAAACAGTAGTGGGGACAAAGGGCACCCTTGCCTTAATCCCCTTGAACTCTTAAAAAAGGGAGTAGGCTTTCCATTTACCAAAACAACATAATTTGTTGAGGTCACACACCCCATGATCCAATTAGCTGCTTCAATACTCAAATCCACCTGTAACAACACAAGTCTAAAAAATCCCCTGTCCACTCTGTCATAATCCTTTATCAAGTCTAGTTTAAGAACCAGAGCTTTACATTTTTTTACCTTTATGATATGTAATGCTTCCTGCACTATTCATATAGCATCAGTAATTTGTTTACCCTCGAGAAATCCAAATTGTTCCTTAGAGATCCCAAAGGAAAATGTAGATTTAATTCTATTGGCTATAATTTTTGTGATAATTTTGTATGCCAAATTACATAAGGCTACAGTCCTAAAATCTCCAAAGGATCCATGATTCTCACACTTTGGAATAAGAGAAAGAAAATTACCATTCAATGCTCCAGACACTCTTCCTTGTTTTCTGGACTCTTCCACTATCCCCAGTAAATCATCACCCAATAAATAAATAAAAAAGCCAAAAAAAAATCTACTGTCCAGCCATCCGGGCCTGGAATTTTTGAGATTTTAAAATATTTCAAATTTGACATAATTTTAGCTGATGTAACTGGCTCAATCAATCTAAGACTATCTTCCTCAGAGAACATCCTTGGATAATTGTTTAGAACATATACTTGTTTAGAAATGGATAGATTTGGTTAAGCCTTATACATATTATGGAAATAATCAACTTCTTCTAAATGTAACCCTTGATTACTGGAGATCACTCGTCCCTCCTCTTTAGTTACCCCCCATATAGTGTTGATTTGTTTCCTTGAGCTAGCATACACATGGAAGAACTTTGTATTTCTATCCCCTAACGCCAACCAATTTATTTTAATTTTTTACTTCCATGTTTCCTCTTCTTGTCTCAGTAATACCAATTTCCTCTGTCCCTTTTATGCAATTAGCACTTTATCCTCCTCCTTATCAAAACCTCTAGGATGACTAGAGTACAACAAATCCAACTCAACTTCAAGATTTACCAATTCTTCCCTTTCTTCCCACTTTTTTGATTTCTCCTAGTTATACACCAGTGCCTTTAATAACTTTAGTTTTTTAACCAAAGTATCCATCAGATTTAATTGCTCCAATCCTACCATTTCAACCCATTTTGATCTTAAAAACTTGTCAAAATCTAGGTCTTCCAACCAAATAGAATTGAGTTTAAAAGGAAACCTAACTATACTATTTTCCAGTTCTAAGTGAAGGATCACCGAAAAATGATTAGATATTTTTAAATTGCAAACCAAATATCTATATCTCAACCCTGCAAGCAAGATATCTTCAGAAAGAAAGAATGAGTCGAGTTGTTTGGCTATATAGTCCTTTCCTCTTCTACCATTCTTCCATGTAGAAAGAACTTTGATAGGCTCAACATCCACCAACCCTTCTTCTTCTATCAGCTGGTTGAAATATGGGTGCAGTGGATCTGCTCTGGCGTGCAGTGTTACTAATTTAAATCACCCCCAGTATCAAGTTTTGTTCCTTAAGAATACCGTCTCTCTTTAAAGCTTCCCATAATGCCTCTCTATCCAAGTATGGACCATAACAGTTAATCACCTTCATTCTTCTATCCAAATATTTTACTGTCCCTTCCAGCAAGATCCTTGCAAAAGTCAAGAAGGCTGAGAAATCAGATATCCTTGGATTCCAAGCTATTAACAACCCCCCAAAAAGACCTAAGGAGTCCACCCCACAGAAAAACCATTGAGGAAGTAACCTAACAAAAAATTCTCCGGATTTAGTAACATAGAACATAGTTTCTTGAATTAGTAACACATCAGGTTTGATTAAGTCTAAAAATCATTTTAGGGATAATAACTTGGAGCTTCCCCCCACCCCTCTAATATTTAAAGAAGCCACGATCATTTCTTAACTCTTGCTAAGGATTTTTTTAGCTCTAAACGTCCTCGGACCATCAACCAAAATGGATCAGGAATTACCACCCAACACCTCCTCTTGCCTAATCTTTCTCACACTTCTCGTTTGGAGAAGAGAAAAATCCTTCTCCAATCCCCCTAGCACTGCTCCTTTCACCATTGAAGTCTCTCCCCGCGGATTGATAGAATTCAAGACCTTTGAACTCCCATCTATGGGCTTCTTCTCACAACTCTGAGACTCAGACTCCCTCCCCCGCAAAGGTTGGTAAGGAAGGGATCAAACTTACTATTGATTCCTCTATCTCATAAAAGGAGGATTGAACAACCCCCACAGAAGAACTCGGATCTCCCACAATCTCCTCACATGTCCCATCACACACTTCTTCGAGCGAATCCACTGACATCGACAAAGCCCTATCCTTAAAACCCACATCAGATGGGAGAATAGTTATCTTCCCTAAAACCAAGCTCCTATCTTAGTCTCTAGTACTCCCAAAGCTTCTTCCCTTAAGTCCCAACTCCTCTCTAAGTAATATCGAGCTACAACTTCCAACATTCGAAACACCCAGAGGCAAACACCTCTTACCTTTCAACAAATTCCCACCTCTCGGAAGTAAAACCTCTGATCTCTCCTCCACACCCACAGATAGCCTACTAGATATAGCAATATCCCTCCCCTTCCCCATGTCTTCCATCTCCTTCCCTGGATCAACACACAGGTCCACTCCCCCAACCTCTAGAAAGGATGACTTTTCCTCTCGAAACCTCCCTATACCCTCCACAACTACAATAAGTTTTGACTCAAGACCTACCTTTCCCTTCGAACTACAGATCTCCAGAGTTTCATATAGGACATGGTTTAAGGCCGAACCACTCCCCTCACAAAGACCACCACTTTTCTTAGTTAAGACCTCTCCACAAATCTTCAAATCTCCATAAGTACTAGTAGAGATCAAGGAAATTAAATTTGAGCATGTAGAATTCAACTTACCAGGATCCAAATCGCTTTCCTCGGATGTGACAGATAGGTTGGCGCTCCAATCCTCACTGGATTGAATGAGATCAACACTGTAAAAGTCTGCACGCACACCAAAACCGCCATGCAACTCTCTTTTGACGACACCCTTACACTGAGACTTCAAGTGTCCCGTTTCCTTGCAGACTAGACATATGAACAAAACACCGAGGAAATCTAGCCTTTGATGGAATACTGTTCCCCCCCAGCTGATTTCAATCTCTGTCGGCAAGCCTTTAGACAAATCAATCTCCACTAACACTTTGCCCATCCTCCTATCAAAACCCTCAAAAATCTTAGGGTCAACATAGAGAAATCTCCCTATCACATTTCCTACCTCCTTCAACACCTCCAGGTTCCATAGAATAAGCAGAAGACCGGGAATAAGCACCCAAAAGTGTTTGATCCTTAAGAACTCTCTTTTTGGATTAAAATCACAGTGCCATTGGGAGAGAATTAGACTATCGTTGTTTACCACCCAAACCTGTTTCTGGAACTCTAACGTGTCATTAAGCGTATTAAAAAGAAAACAAAATCACCCTCTACTAAGGATGAAAACAACGGGTACGTATCCCAGTCTGGGTTTCCATATTTCCTTCACCCAACTATGGATCTCCTTATTCCCCAACGCCCAATAGCTAAACTTTCCCACAGGCCCCCGCTACGCATAAATACCTACTTCTTCCACCCCTACGTCCCGCCAGAGTGATAATTTTACCTTCTCTTTTTTCACTCGCCAGGCCTTCGAACTCGACCGGGGGGCCACCTCCTTCCTTACACTGGGATAAGCTCCAAACACCGCAGCCTCCTTCCTCACAATCTCAGAACGCCCCCACGACTGCTTACCGGACCTTTCCTCCCTCTTTTCCTCCACTAGTCTAGCAGCCCCACAGACTCTAATAGGACATCTACCGGGCATGCCAGATATAGTTCTTATCGCTGTCCCCTGAACCCTATCTACACCAAAGCGCCTACTCTCACCAGGATCTGAAACAACCTGGCTATCCTTTGGCTTCTGCTGCATGCAAGACAATGAGGGACTTGGTAAAATGAGACCTTGTTTACCCCCCTTTTCCAAATCATGAGGAAAATATTCAAGAGTGGGAGCTCGTTTACCCAAAACTGAATGTCCATTTGGATTGTCGACACCTACTTCCTTCACCTCAGACCTGTCCTTTCTCACGTCAACATGTCCTTTCTCTAGTCTATTCATCCTTAAATCACCCTAGTACTCGTCATCCGACTTTAATATGCCATCTTGACTCCACCAAGATTGTCGACCAAGCCCTATGCTAGTGTTGCCACTTCACTCTCCATTGTTGTAGCTACCTGCCAAGTCAACCACTAGAAACAATTAAACACTAGCCTAGAACCTAGATGTACATCTAGGACCTCAAAAAACCCCCTATGACAAGACCGTCATCTCCTAAACAATAACACCCACCTTTGCCACTAGGACCCAGAGTAGAGAGTCCCTTTGTGCTCTCTAATCATTACTTTTTGTTGTTTAAATTGTATTTTTGATTTCACAAATGGATTTAGCTTGTTGAAAAACTTTTGGTAATCCAATGTATTAAAATTTTCTAATGATACTAAATCACTATTTTTGTTGTTTATATTGTTAACTTGTTGAAAAACTTATGAAGCACTCTCAGTGGATTTTGGGCAAAATTAAATATAAAATATTACCAAAAAAAAAAAAAAAAAAACATGCTTTTTGAATTCTTCAAAAACCTAACTAAAAAGAAGTTTTATTTTATTTTTATAACTAAGCATGATTATTCAAAATGATAGACGATAGTTTGGGAAATGTTTTAATCAAAATTCTATGTTATGGAAACCTTAAGTTATACAACTTTCTAATTTGTTAGAATTACAAAACCACATTAATGTTTCATTAGATGAAAAAGAAGTCGCCTTGACTATTGGGTGAAGTATGGCATACAACAGTGGGGGTGGCATTGGTGGTTGGCTAAATGGTGGAATCATTAAACACTAAGAAACTTTTTCTTATTTGAACAACCCATCTCACTCATGGTTAATTCTGTGTTTGTTTGATGCAGGTAGACAGAACTCGAAGGCATTTCAAATTTGATCGGTTTGACAACAACAAATATGGTTGACGATGTAAAGAATTTTGAACAATATTTGATTGGTTAATTGTCTTGTAACTAACAATCCTCACCTCAAATTCCATCGATACTCATACCTTTGGTTCATTTGTAAGTGTCATATCATAGTAGCGGCATATCATGTTCCCAATACATCCACTTTGCCCAACTTTATATACAGAGTTGTCCCGCCCAGGAACCAAACAAGTTAGGCCAGGTACCATCTGCTTTGCACCTTATCCTCGATTTATGATGCTGTCATCGTGAGATAGTCAAAGTTTAGGGTTCCAAAGCATTTCGGTACACTGTAGAGTGTTTCATCTACATAAGGTGCTTGTGCAAAGCCTCTGAATTTATAGTCAAAGTTCAGGGTTCCAAAGCATTTCGGTACACTGCAGAGGTTTTCATCTACGTAAGGTGCGGTTCCAAAGCATTTCGGTACACTGCAGAGGTTTTCATCTACGTAAGGTGCGTATGGAAAGCCTCGGCATTTAAAATTAAGTGAAGGAGCATAAGACTTTGCGTTAGAATGTGGACACTAAAGTTTGTTCTTCTCTTAGGGACCTTTGACTCATGGAATTCATTCGTAGGTCTGGTCTACATTCATGCATTTTCCTTCTACTTCGATAATAATACTTGGCCAATGAAGGAAAGTGTGGATTAACTTTTGAAATTTACGAAGTGCTTATTGGGAATGGTACCCTAATTAATGTCTTGCGCAAGACCTAATTTGGTTATGTTGGTCAAGTATCCATGTCCTCACCTGAAATTTCCGAGTTCTATAAGAACATGGACACAACCAGTTTTTCCAAAGCATCGACAAGCCTTAAACCCCAATCCGAAATCCTTGCAGCGAAAAGTGAGTTGGAATGCTCGCTTTTCCCAGTTTTTCTTCTTGTTTTCTTATTTTCTGTTGCATTTCATATAACCGGAGAGTTCAGAGCTGCAACATGCCCTAGATAAAATATGCTAAACAAACACCACGGTGAGGCTATGCTCACTTCTGTATTATTCAATGAAGATGGATTACATCCTTATATAGGAAAAGACTCGACCGAGTCGGTTACATGCAAACCAAAGACAACTAGACTCTTATCTAAGAACTAACTCTTAACACGCCTACAACCGACTCTCACAACTGAAGCTTATAACTGGTGGTTACAACTGGTGCTTACAACATTATTTCCACGTCTCCCCCTTAATGGAGAATGGATTGACTTCTACACATAACATCTCCCTAAACAGTTCAAACTTAATCTTTCCAAGAGGCTTAGTGAAAATATCAGCAACATTTTCACTAGTATTACAATACACAAGAGTTATTTCATTTGACTGCAACTTTTCTCGAACAAAATGATACTGAGATTCAA
>ML836879.1:0-11553 GCA_009831015.1 Picea engelmannii | reverse complement strand
TGACAAGAGGTAAATGAAGACCCAGAAGACCAAGATCTTCCTAACTAACGTAAGTACATGCAATGTTTTTTTGTTTACACACTAGGCTATTTTTTCAAAGTACATATTGTCAAGCACAATGTAATTAAGCATAAGATGAGGAAAATAGAATCTTAGATAGACGGTATCTCCAATTTTGTATATCTGGGTGAAAGGAACTTGAAATTTTCAAATTTTCTGTAAGACACTGTAAATTTTCCGCGGTCTGCACAAATTTTATAAATATATTTTTCCATGTTTCTGTGAAAAAAAAGAACTTAACAAGATATTCGTCAACAATGTGAAACCCCTTGCAAAAATTTTAACCTAGATTTATAAGATAACACTTTTCCTCTCAACTACTTGGACTAAACACAATTAACATATAATAAAATTTGTAATTACATTACTATTTAAAAAAATTATAAAAAAACAAATTAAACTTTTCTAGTTATAAAAATTGTAAATTTACATAGTACAAATAAATTTTTTCTAAAACTACAATCTCAGTAAACTTAGTATGTAATATTATAATTGTGAAAAAGAAAAGATTGAACCACTCAATGATATTTGGAGATTCCTTTTATTATCTTTATGAAAGAGATTAGTCATGGAATCCTTTACACATATCTTTCGATATCTTTCCATGGCTTGATTAGAAGTTTAAACTCTGTATCATAATTTATGAATGGAAAATAGTTTTCTTTAAACACGTTAAGGGGCGAGGTTTGGAATGGGAGGGGTTTGGATTATGTAGGATATATTTCAAATTTTGGAATCCAAAACGTGAATGTACATAGAAGTAAACTCAAAGGGGTGAGGTTTGGAATGGGAGGGGTTTGGATTATGTAGGATATATTTCAAATTTTGGAATCCAAAACGAATGTACATAGAAGTAAACTCTTTATCTCAAAGTACAAAGAAATTGTTCTAACCACAATCTCATTATCTATGAACCACAATCTCATTATTTATGAATGGAAATTAGTTTTCTTTAAACAAATTAAGGGGTGGGGTTTGGATTATGTAGGTGATGGGTAAACTATATGTACTAATTTCCCTCAATTAATTATCGACCGGGGTAAGTAGATTTAGAGTTGTGACACAATATGAGTCAAGGAAGAAAGAAAAACTAATGGGAATATTAACTAGACAAGAGGATGGTTTACCCTAAGGATCCTCACTCTTTTTCAATTTATAGTTCTACTTTAAAAGATTATTTAAAATACTATAAATAAGCTACAATCCATCTGAACAATATACTTAAATTTAGATGTACAAAGCAATCTTTAAAGCAATAGGCTTATTAATCTAATTGAATCAACTTTTCAAAAGCAATCTATGACTATGAACAATTCATCTATGTAAGAAACTCTCTGAATGAACAAGCAGTCTGTGGATAAGTAAGCAATCTTTCAAAATTAATTCTTCAAAGTGAACTCTATTCTTAAAGCATGTCTTCAAAAACTCACAATTATTTTTATCTTACAGGAAATAAACCCTAAGATTATACTAATCTGCCTAACTGAAAGTGAAGAGAGTTGTGATAATATTCAAATGTGATGGTTATGTCTACGGTGGTGAATTACACCACGATGACATCTAATCACTACTAACAATTCAAATGGAATCAATTCGATGCTAAATTCTATTGAGAAATGCAGAGTATGGATAAGACAATCTATGGAGATCTTTTCCATTATGAAGATATCAATGCATATTCTTAGAATTAATACAACTTATAAACCTTGTAAAAAGGAATTTGAAATCAACTCCTATCATATCACTCTAATGCTGGAAATAAAGATAACAATTCATGTAAATCCACAAGAAGTAATCGACCTTCACAATTTAATAAAGTAGATATAGTTATGAAAAACACTGCCTAAATAACTAAAGTGTGAAGTAATTTATAGCTTATGAAACAGGGAAAGAAAAATATGATTGCATAGTTAAACAACTATGACCATATACCCATTAATAAATTACAACTTTCATAACAAGATGTTAAGTGTCAGAGTATAGACAAGTAAATATGGACATCTGTAAGTATCATGTAACACACATATAATTTCAGGGAGTGATCTGCAAGTTATACACAAATATATACAAAGTAACACAATTTCAACAAGTAACCCGAAATTAGCAAGTGATGAAAGTTAAATGTGAAAATGTAAATATTCAAAAATATGAAATTCAAGCTACCCAGGCACTAGTGGGCCCCTGAGACAATCATGGAACTACTCCAATATAAAACACAACCACAAACTCAGTGTAACATTAGTATCAACATCAAAACATAGTTTACAAATAAATTCAAGATAATGACTGTATATGTAAAATGGTGTCTTGTTCGTGCCGAAAGACTCCGACATTTATAGAGTTTACAATGTAGTTGAGAGTTTGATTATTGAAAGGGTCGACGCTCTCTCTAAAACATAAATTCTTTAAAACCTAGCAACAAACAACATCTCTCCAACAACTTCGTGTGCTCAAAATAGAGGTCGACTCCACTGCTTGAATTTAAACGTGATGAGTTCCATAGCTGGAGGGCTTAAGCACCAACAATACCCATGTGTTGGATTCACCAAGGAGAGCCCACCAATATGCCAACCTCCAACTACACTGCCCTCTAAGGGCCAGATCGAGGGATGGATAGAGGGTTGGATGGAGGGTTGGATGGAGGGTTGGATGGAGGGTCAAATCACATTTTTTACCTGTTTCAAGCAAACAAAAAGATATTAATCGATTTCACTTACTCAATTAAAAATAAATCATCATAAATAAGGATTACACATACCTTACATTGTCTCATGGAAAATTGATGTATAAAACCTGATAACACCTTAAAAAAAGAGCTAATAAAAGCATAGACTATATGACTTCCATGTGCAAAAAGGGATTTGGGCATCGGAAAAATAGGAAAAACATAGAGTCATCATTTCCCCCATGCCTAAGATTTTTCAGGTCCCTCTGTAGCAAAAATGGGTTACCAGACATAGTTATACTTGTGAAGGAGGGTGTAGATTAGCTTTAGAGGCCTCTCCCTCATGTCCTGGAGACTTCGGCTTTGGTCTTTTCCGATGCTTCAACTGCATTCTTAGACTGGGATTGGTGTTAGTCATTTGATTGAACAATTGCTAAAGAGAATTTACCTTTTCTTGAAGGACAACATTATCATGGTGCAAATGACGATCCACGGTTTCACGTTCTGCCAAACGTTGGAGCAGCTGAGCATTCTCTTTTTGCAATTGCTCAATAGTTGAATATTGATCAGCTTGTTCAAGAGAGGGAGGCTTAGGTTTCTTAGTAGATGTAGAAGGAATGTTGCATTTGGTTAAAGGTATAGGAATCTGAGAAGAGGGTGCAACAATGGCCTTGTGAGGAAGACTAGGTGTGACAGGTTCAGTCTTGATTTCTTTAGTAGGCTCAAATTATTTTGCAGAATCTTCTCTAAGTTTCTTGTGAGGGCTTTCATGGTTAGAGGAAAAATGGATAGGATCTGAGGGAGTTGGGAGCTTCTTATTGGTCTTTCCAATAGTGATTCAAGTGCTTCTACGAAATGATTTCCCTTTAAACCTAGGATTTCTGCTATCTCATCTTCCCGGACACATCCAAGAATAATCAAATCTGGTCCAGTACAAAAAAGGTCATGGCCAACCTAGGAGTAGTTGGCAGTTTGTGTTATAATTCAATGCTTTTCATGAGGTGATAAATGAGTTGGCAATTTTCTAGTAGCTAAATAATTTTCCATATCTGCAAACAACAGAGTGTTTACAGAGATGGTGATGACATGCTCATCTGGAAAACTTTCATCAACATGAATACTATCACCCTCATGATTAATGTGAGAGATAAAATCAACTACTAAGTTCTGTTTTCCTGGTCGGTCAATGACGATGATATTGAACTCTTGTAATAAAAGGAGTCACCTAGTTACTCAGACATTGGTAATAGGTTTGTTCATGAAAAATCTAATGGCAGATTGATTTGTATGTACAAATACCTCATATCTTGTGACATAATGGTGGAACTTGTTGATGGAATGGACGACTGCCAATAATTCTTTCTCAGTGACTATATAGTTTATCTCAACAGGGGTCAAGTTCTTACTCACAAAGTAAATGGCATAGGATTGTTGGTTTTCTTTTTGTCCTAACACTCCTCCTATTTCTGCATCAGAGGAATCAGTGGATATATAAAATGGAAGGGACCAATTGGGTCCCCTAAGAACTGGTGCCACAAAAAAATTATCTTTTAGAGTGTCAAAGGAGGTTTGACAATGGTCAGTCCAAAGAAAGTCAACATCTTTTGTAAGAAATCCAAACATTGGTGCGGAAATCTTTGTAAAATTTTCAATGAATCGTCGGTAGTATCCGACATGTCCAAGAAAGATTATCACCTCTTTTTGAGTCTCTGGAGGTGGGAGTTTGACAATTACCTCAATCTTAGCGGGATCCACTTTAATCCCTTCAGATGAAACATGATTCCCTAAGACTACTACTTCAATTAATAAAATTTTATACTTCTCATGAGTTAAGGATAAATTCATCTCTTGACATCTAATAAGAACTTTCTTCAGGTTATCTAGGGCTTCATGATAAGTATTACCATATACTGTAAAATAGTCCATATACACTTCCACATAGTCATGAATGAGGTCAACAAATATCCCTAATACTGCTCGTTGGAATGTGGCGGGAGCGTTACACATACCAAATGGTAAGACCCTATAGGCATAGGTGCCCCAAGGACAAGTGAAAGTAGTATTGTCCTCATCCTCGGGTGCTATTAGAATTTAATTGTATCCGCTATATCCATCCAGGAAGGAAAAGTAATGCTTTCCTGACAGGGTATCCAAGACTTGGTTAATGAAGAGAAGAGGAAAACAATCCTTAAGAGTGGCCTTATTAAGTTCCCGTAAGTAAATACAAATTCTCAATTTTTCGGTTACTTTCTTTGGAACCACTACAAGCAGGGATACCCATTTGCTATCAGAAATTGGATAAATAAAACCAACATTCAATAGTTTTTGCATTTCCTCCACTATATCTTTTAGTGCCAGATTCATTCTTCTCTGAGGTATCCTAATAGGTGTCACATTTGCCTGGGTATATATGTGATGAATGCATGTGTCGGGGTGCATACCCCTCATATCGGTATATTTCCAAGTGAATGCTCCTGATTGGTCCTTAAGGACATTCACTAATTTCTCTTGTTGATCTGCATCTAGTTCGAAATTTATATGTAGGAATTTCCCAGGACTAATCTCATAAGGCATGGTATAATATATGGCAGATTCATCTATCTCAAAGATAAAATATGTTTAAGAAAGAGATGATGGGTCCAGTTGTTCCTGAAATTCTTCACCAAACATATACTCAAATTGGGGAAAAGATTGAGAAAAATCAACACATCTGATTGAAGAAATGAATTGATTTAGCACATTATCTGTTGTTTTCTCCTGAAGTGCCTAGGAGTGATCACTAGGAAACACAGGTCCTTCCTAGTCCTCATTCTCATATGGACATTCAAGCCACCATAGATTCTCTATAACAGGTTGAGTTGGTGGGTATATGGTAAGTTTATTTATGAAAGTCCATTAGAGATAGTCATTTCACCTTCTCTACAACCAATAAATGCATTGGCTATGGCCAACCAAGGTCTTCCCAAGATAACGAGATTCCCTTTAGCAGGGTCCTTTGAATGAATGACAAGGAATTCTATTGGATATTCCCATGATGCTAATGTGACTATGATATCATCCAATATTCCTTGAGGTGTGACTTTTATCTTATTTGCTAATTCCAAAATAGTTGGGGTAGGTCTAAGGAAGTGTTTCAACTGTAATTCTTCTAAGGTAGTGACAAGCATAACATTAATGGTTTCCCCTAGGTCTATGAGAGTATTTATAATGGGAACCTTATTAATGGTTATTGTTACTACGAGATTCCCTGGGTTTGCATACTTTGTGACCCTAGGATGTTCTGGTATGTACTCAGAAAACTCTCCGATCAGATGTACTGTTGGAGGATCCTTCTGTTTCCTACCTGGCTTTTTGATACATAATTCCTTGGTCACCTTAATGTAAATTGGAATGTCTTTTATGGGTTGTAATAGGGGAATTTTCACACAGATATTCTTTAATTCATTTATAATGTCAAATTCCTGTCGAATCATTGGTTTTTCAATTGCTAATCTCTCAGGATAGGGAGGGACTTTTGTAGTTTGCGAAGACTCGCTTTGGAGGATATTTTTTTCTTGGTCTTTGGGAATAATAAAATATTCCCACTTAGTGTCATCCGTGGTCTAGTCGGGAGTTTCATCTTCTTCTTACCGGATGATTACTGAAGGCTTATGTTTATCCAGAACTTTCCCCGACCTTAGTTGAATCTCATGTAATGGAACAGGAGAAATAACATATGTCAGGAAAGTTTGCAGCTCAACATTGTGAAGAGGTTTAGCTTGTTTATTATTCGGGTTAGGCACTGGCTGTGCTCGTAATAATGTTGGTCTTGGGCAATTTGTATTTTGAAATTGCTGAGGTTGTTGTGGAATAGGAGGTAAAGGTGGGGGAACAAAACCTGGAAAAAGTTGTTGGATGTTTGGTGGAAACTGTGGGCAAGGATGAGTGAGCATAGAAACAGGTGGGATTTGAGTGTTCCTTTGGGTATGTCCCCTTCCCCATCCTTGTAACCAAGGATGGTGTGAATCATACTGTGGAGACAAGATTTACCAATTTGGTGGCTTCCACTATTGTGGTTGCTGGTAATAAGGTGGAGCTTGAGGTGGTAGATCTTGGTATGTAGGCTGACTCCTAGGCTTCCATGACCTTCTAGGTGCATAAGAAGATTCCCCAAGATACCCACTTTTATAAATGACTAATAAACTAGGCAGTGATGGGAATTTTTCAGTTGGATGATATTTAG
Organism: Picea engelmannii; assembly: GCA_009831015.1. Taxonomy (NCBI): domain Eukaryota; kingdom Viridiplantae; phylum Streptophyta; class Pinopsida; order Pinales; family Pinaceae; genus Picea; species Picea engelmannii. The sequence continues at coordinate 4,606 of ML836879.1, read as the reverse complement.
TAGAGAAGCCACAAACTGAAATGTTGTCTAAAGGGCATTCCCTTGAGGAATGCTTCCTCCTACACCTTGGACAAAATATGCACATTGTTGCATTCTCTTCCTCTTATTTCTTCTTAATCTTTAAAGTGTCCAATTGGGAACCTATTGTACTTAAAATATCAATTTTAAATTTCTCCAGCAGGTTTCCTATTTCTACCCTTGTACTCCCACCATAACTAATTCCATTTGAGTTTCTACTATAGGGATCCCAAACACCCTTTCTAGTTTTGGCCCTATTTCTTGAGTAATTTCTACACATCTCACAGATCTTAGTGAATGGTTTATGGGACATGTCTCCTAATTCCATCAAGTTAAGTGTTTCCATATATTATTCCAAAATTCCTTTAAGAAAAAGAGTTTGGATTGCATCGTCTGGAAGGTCATGATATTTCGATTTTTGTGAAGTATAAGCAAACCGTTCCATGTAATCTTCGAGACTCTCATCTTCTAATTGTTGAATTTTAAAAATATCATTATGAGAATATTTATATTTGCAACAGTTTTGGTATTTCTTAAGGGATATGGTCTTCATATCTTCCCAAGATCTAATACTAGACTCTCATAATCCCATGAACCATCTAAGCACACAATCCTTAAGAGTGGCAAGAAATAGTTTTAATTTTTGAGCATCTTGCAAGTAGTTATAACTTATGCACAAGATGTCAAACTCAAACAAGAAGGTATCTTGGTCCTCACTGTTCTTACCATAAAAGGTGGGTAGTGCAGAGAGGGGGATGTTCTTCATGTTAACATTTTGTGTGGTATCCAAAATTGGAAACCCAAAGGTGGTTTATGTCTGGTTTCCTACTTCTTCTCCCTCCTCATGTCTCACATGGTTGTTATATTCCTGATCATCCATGTTGATCTGATTCCCAAAGAGAGAATACATTAATGGTTTTATCCTTGGAGATAATGAGGCATCCCAAGGTTATTTTTCATGAAAGATATTCTTTCGATAGGAAGATTTATATACTATTTGGATGTTAGGGTCTTTGCTTGAGACTGTTGAAACTATTGGTTCCGAAGTTTTTGTTTCAACTTGGGACACAACTATATTTGTTGAACCTCCAAAGAGGGAATTCACCTGTTCATGGTCAATGATATCTACAAAGTTATAATCCCCTGATGGAGGTAAAAAGACAAAGATTGTGTTGGTTGGTTCTGATGAAGTTCGAGTGGTATTGCTTCCTCTCCTACTATTCTTGATGTCTCAATTTTCTTATTTATGGTTTCCCGAGTTTTTGTCTCTTCTGAAACTTTTTTATCTTTTTGGGTTGAGCTATCCCCTACTTGAACTTTCCGATACTGTTCTGCAGAATTTATAGATGGAGTGTTCCTTCCTCCAAAAAGGTTAGAAGGAACTTTGATTGAAATTTTTGGATTTGTTTTGATATATCTACCCTTTGGGTCCCTAGGTTTGTTCATGAAAGCGGTACAAAAAGGAAAACTACCATTGGGTTTGGGGGAACCTACTATAACAGATGCATAGGTTCTTACCTCTCGTCTTAAATTCCCCCCTCCATCAAACTAGTACTAATGCTCATAAATAATCTACTTCCTAATTTTTTTCTACCTTTGGACAACTCCCCGACAATGGCGCAAAAAATGATGGGTAAACTATATGTACCAATTTCCCTCAATTAATTATCGACCAGGGTAAGTAGAGTTAGAGTTGTGACATGGTATGAGTCAAGGCAGAAATAAAAACTAACAGAAATATTAACTATCCAAGAGGATGGTTTACCCTAAGGATCAACACTATTTTTCAATTTACAATTCTACTTTACAAGATGATTTAAAATACTCTAAATAAGCTACAATCCATCTGAACAATATACTTGAGAGAAATCTTTAAAACAATAAGCTTATTAATCTAAGTGAATCATCTTTTCAAAAGCAATCTATGACTATGAACAATTCATCTAAGTAAGAAACTCTCTGAATGAACAAGCAATTTGTGGATAAGTAAGCAATCTTTCAAAATCAATTCTTCAAAGTGAACTCTATTCTTAAAGCATGTCTTAAAAAACTCACAATTACTTTTATCTTGCATGAAATGAACCCTAAGCTTATACTAATTTGCCTAACTGAAAGTAAAGAGCGTTGTGATAATATTCAAATGTGATGGTTATGTCTACGGTGGCGAATTACATCACGGTGGCATCTAATCACTACTAACAATTCAAATGGAATAAATTCGATGCTAAATTCTAGAGAGAAATGCAGAGTATGAATAAGACAATCTATGGAGAGCTTTTCCATTATGAAGATATCAATGCATATTCTTGAAATTAATACAACTTATAAACCGTGTACAAAGGAATTTGAAATCAACTCCTATCCTATCACTCTAATGTTGGAAATAAAGCTAACAATTCATGTAAATCTACAAGAAGTAATCAACCTTCACAATTTAATAAAGTAGATATAGTTATGAAAAAAACTTCCTAAATAACCAAACTGTGAAGTAATTTACATCTTATGAAACAAGGAAAGAAATCTATGATTGCATAGTTAAACAACTATGAACATATACCCATTAATAAATTACAACCTGCATAACAAGATGTTAGGTGTGAGAGTATAGACAAGTAAATATGGAAAATTGTAAGTATCCTATAACACACATACAAATTCAGGGAGCTATATGCAAATTATACACACAAATATACACAATAACACATTTTCAACAAGTAACCCACAATTAGCAAGTGATGAAAGTTAAATGCGAAAATGTAAATATACAGTAATATGAACAAGCTACCCAGACCACTGGTGGGCCCCTGAGACATTCATGGCACTACTCCAATATAAAATGCATTAACAAACTCAACATAACATTAGTATTAACATCAAAACAGAGTTTACAAAGAAATTCAAGATAATGACTCTATATGTAAAATTGTGTCCTGTTCGTCCCGAAAGAATCTAGTATTTATAGAGTTTGCAATGTAGCCGAGAGGTCGACCACTGAAAGGGTCGACCCTCTCTCTAAAAAAAAAATTCATTAAAACCTATCAACAAACAACATCTCTCCAACAACTTCGTGTTCTCCAAATATAGTTCGATTGAATTTAAACGTGATGAGTTCCATAGATGGAGGGATTGAGCACAAACAAAACCCATGTGTCGGATTTTCCAAGGAGAGCCCACCAATATGCCAACCTTCAACTGCACTACGCTCCCAGGGTCGAATGAAGGGTTGGATGGAGGGCCGGATCACGTTTTTTACCTGTTTCAAGCAAACAAAAAGATATTAATCTATTGCACTTACTCAATTAAAAATAAATCATCATAAATAAGGATTACACATACCATATGTCGTCCCATGGAAAATTGATGTATAAAACTTGATAACACCTTCAAAAAGAGAGCTAATAAAAGCATAGACTATATAACTTCCATGTGCAAAAAGGGATTTGGGCATTGAAAATATACACAAAACGCAAAGTCATCAATTCCACCTTGAGTATGTCTTCCCTCATCTCATATTGTTTTTCAAAGAGACCTTCCATGGTGGTCCAACCTTCATTGGGGGTTTTACAGGAAGGAATGTGAAAAAGGAGATCGAGAGAAATGACACTGCAAATTGTTCTGAATGCTTCATCCATTTGATTTAGATACTTGGATTTTTCTATGGTTTATTTCAGTTATGTCTCTATATTCATGGTTAACCTATACAATCCTCTACTTCGAATATGCATGACCATCTTCTCTTTCCATGCAAAGAATTTGTAAGGTTTGAAAATGAATTCTTTTAGGAATTCCATTTTTTCGCTGTCTTCATTCTTTGGTACCTGCAAAAATAATTTGGTCTAGAATTTGCTTAGCATTTCGTCAGCTATGATACCATGTCAATATGTTGAACCTGCACATAATAGATATAGCTATAAAATAACACACATTTGCAGAGAGAAATTGAGAAAGAAGAAGCAAGAGAGAAAGAATGGAAGAATTCTCATTAACTGTAATGAATAATGAATAATTTACACATGATATACTCTGTATAACTCAACCAATTCACACTGGATGTGAATCCAATGCGCCATAGTGGTGGTATAGAGTGATTTGGACACACACCAACAGTTACAGGAGTGAATTGCCACCTAGTAGAGTCTCTCGGGAAGTTATGGGAGTGAACTTCCACCTCGTTGAGTTAACTAGTCTACCAGTCTTCAGTTAACTGATTGAATTAGAGTGAAGTGAGGAGGAGATCAGGGAATCATGGGTAATGTGCTATTATGGTGATTATACCAAGGAAAATGCACATTAGCTGGTGATGATCCAAATGTTGCATGGTGACAAAACCAATGCAGCATCTAGATTCCACTCAACTAGTCAAACTGAATTGAAAACTAAAGAGAATATTCTCCTAGAGGAATATTCTACCTAAAATTTAGAAGACTGTATAAAGACTAATAAACATAGGAAAAAACTTAGGAAAAATAAATCCTAGGTGTGTGTGAAGTGAATCCAACAAACTCAAGTGTAAGGTCTTCACCCAATGAAACTATCACATAGCATGTGTGTTCATGGAATATTAAAGAATACCCCTAATTTCACTAGA
>ML836878.1:0-12863 GCA_009831015.1 Picea engelmannii | reverse complement strand
AATGTCGATTATTGTCTCCTTTCCCAGAATGTAATGTTTCCATTGATGGAAGGATTTCACAATGGAATACATTTTCTTGTCATAGGTGGGGTATTTCCGGATGCTATCTGAGAGTGTCTCACTATGGTATGCTACTAGAAGACCATGTTGAGTGATAACTGTTCCTACAACATAATCAGATGCATCAATATGAATCTCGAATGGTTTTTGCAGATCGGGTAAGGAGAGTACTGGAGATGATCACACACGATGCTTCAAATCATCAAATGCTTGTTGTTGTGCCTTCCCCAATGAGAAATTTTCCCTGCCACATCCCTTGGTCACTTGGTTGAGGGCCCATGCAATATGGGAGAATCCAAACACTAACCATCGATAGAATTTGGCAAGTCCCAAGAAGCTCTAAAGCTCGGTTAGTGTGGTCGGGGTTGGCTAGTCACGAATGACTTGGATCTTAGCTCGATCCACATGTACTCCATGCTCATCAACAATGTAGCCCAATTATTGGAGCCTGTTCATGCAAAAGGATCATTTTTCCAAGTTGGGATATAACTTGTGTTGCCACAGAGTGCTCAAAACCTATTGAATATGCTGCATTTTATCCTCCCAAATATAAAGGTCTACTAATTTACAATTGTTTTGAAGTCCATAACAAGATTTCCACCCTCCAGTTATTGTTTTCTTGATTCTATAGTTATTTTAATATTGTGATGAAGATAAATTATGTGATATTTGAATGCAATCACTTCCTCCATGCTACTAATTTCATATAGGAAATTAGTGTAAGTGATATTTTTGGATTTGATCTATGTAACCTTTATTTTTCTATTGTTAATTGTCATACCCATACTAGAGAGAAATTCCTTGTGAATTTTAGTTGCTTGTCAAGATCATAGGGATTCCTCAACATAATAACAATATTTTTAGCATGAAGAAGGTGTTGACTTGTTAACTCATAAATTATCCATTATCCTACAAATAGATCCCAGACATAATCAATTTTTTTTATTATCTATGATATTAAATATAGAACTATAGGTGGGACCCCTAGGGAGAAAGAAATGATGTTCAATTCCAACTCTCCCCTAGGATTGAATGTTACCACTTTTCTAAAATGGTCTCATTTACATTATGCAGTGATATTTTTTCCTTATTTGGTTTGATTATGAGTTTTACTTTCGATCTGATTGCACATAAAGGAAAAAGGTTTTGCTCATAAAAATTCAAAAGATCATCTACCTTACACACATTCCACTCATTAAATTCTATTTATACTTATAGAAGAATATTATGAGGTATTAAAACATTTTCTTTTACATATATCTATTGTATCTCCACAAGCATTGATCACAAAGGTTGAGTTTTAATTACATGATATACTTTAGTCAGAGGGAAAGTTCATTTTATACAGATTAATATTTATGAAAATAAGGTATAGTGATATTGTTTGCCATATGTAAAATACTTTTATATAAATCCAAAGGCCATCTCACATGTATAATAAGTGTTGGTTCTATATAGAAAAAGGTGGTGGTGCATTACAATTAAAGGGTTGGAAATTTTCGATGCATATTTCATATGGTATATTATATGAACTCGACATTGACACTATATAGTGCCTGCCATCGCTTAAAATTTGAATTTAATCACTCATATTGGAATATATGTATACACTACATCGATTATTTGAATTGAATGTGGTTTTAAATGAAATATTGGATATTCACGTTTGATGTGAAGTTTGGGTTATCATTTAGGATGGTAGTCTTATATAGTGGTTGACATGGTAATATAGCATGTGATTGATTTCATACTTGGAAATATATCAGGCATGTGATTGTTTTACGATGGATAATATTCAGATCATATTTTACTCACAACCATTGAAGAAAGGTTTAATGGAATCAATATGTAGAGTCACAGGGAGAAATTTGACTTGGAAGGTCAAAATTTGTGTTTTAATGGTCATTGTAGCATTGGGAAAAGTTTAATGAATCGATGACCAAGATCATGTTTTATCTCGAGATCAACGACCCTAATTCACATTAATAAATTAAAAATGTATAAGGTTTTTTAGATTTATAAAGGTCAAGCATATCAACATCCAAGATTCAATTTTGGTGGCTAGGAAAATGAATTAGATCAATGGTCTAGATTCATTTTCATCCATTGGGAGGTTGGAGTTGATCAACAGCCGAGATTTATTTTCATAGGTTTGCAAAGTGGAGCATATTGATGGTCTGGATTAGTTTTTGGAGGTTGGAATAAGGGATCCAATCAATGACCAAGATCATCTTGGCTTGAATATCAACAACCTAGATTCATCGGGGATCTAATAAAAAAATATTCACTAGAAAGGTCTTGAGAAGAAGAAGAGACATGTCCACACATAATATTGATTTGGGCATTAAAATTTCTTAGAAAGAAATACATAATTTTTTTTAGCAGTAAATGTGTGGAAAATTGCAACTTGTAAATGTTGTAACTTTTCATTTAGAACTCAGAATGACCCATGAGTATAGCCATTATAGAGGTGTTTCAGAAAAGAATACGTATAAATAATCATATTTTGAATTGGTGTTTTTTTTTTCTTATTAAATTGATATGAAGAGTAACATGTATTCTAATTGATGAAATGTTTTATGTTATGACTATTCTTACAATAATTATTAGCTTGTAGCTATGAGAAGCTTGCACAGATAAGTGCAGAGCTACAAGGTCGATAATGAAATGACTATGAAGATCCATGAAGAGATACTTTATATTTTTAATATGTTGCATAAGAAAGTAAACAAAGAATCTACTACAAAGAAAGAAGATAGTACTAGACAAGTGACTGGATCTAGATCTCATAGTAGAAACAATGATCATGGGAATGATATATAATCAAGAAGCATGAGTATGTATAATCATTGTACAAGGAAATCCACTAGAATAACTCATTCAAGCTAAGGTCCACGGAGAAATCCATGTTTCTCCTTCCCAAAGGTACAAAAGAAATCTCGAGGAATACATCTTGCAAGGTGAAATCAGGAAAATCAAGCTACCCATTTCTAATGGTGAACACAAGAAATGAGAAGAGGCCAACGAATGACTAATGGAAATGAAGAAATTTATCTAGCTATGTAATACCATTGTTCCCCCGGTTTGTAAATATAACTTTAACTTGTTGAAAGACTGTGACAAACTAAATATGTGCGAATGTTGGATTTGATGAACCTTTTGTTATAAAAGGTAATGTATGTATTTTCTCCTATTAATAGAAAATGGATAGTGTTGCATAATTGTTGAAAGGGGGGTTTGTCAAGATAGACCATGAATTCTATGAGAGAGATGGTGAGGGGAAAGATAAATGGTTGAGATGACCCCCACCAAACCAATACCTTACTATATTTAATGGCTTAGACCCATAACAGTCCTTTGACCCATACAAATCATAAGTTCAAATCCGTAGGAGATATGGGTAGTCAAATCCCTCCTAAAAGGTTAGGAAGTCAATATTGTAATCAATAATTTGAAATTGGCATTTAATGTGGGTTTATGGATAACGTAAAGTGCTTTTCATCTTCAACCCTTTTAATGTCATAAATATCACCAATTCTTTTAACCCACACCCTTTTAGTAATTACCCAAAACCCCATTTCACTATGGTTTCACTATGGAATTTGTGAAAGTTTATTCTTACTAAATAACAATGTTGAATTTTTTCTTTTGTAGTTAAACCATAGAGATGTTTTTTTTTTTTTTTTAAATAAGGTTGTAAATAATGTAAATTTGGGGTTTTAAATGGATCTCTTAAGGAAACTATTAAAATTGTAGAAGTGTTAGAGATATTATCTAGTAAAAGTTAATCTAGATTGTCTCATTAATGATAATTACTAAGTAAGTTGGGTTAGTATAGAGTTACTAGATGAGAGTTAAAATAATAATAAAAGCTTCATCTCTACATGCACACACAAGAAATAATATAATACTATTATATATATATATAATCTAATAAGATTATATTATTTATTGTATGTGGGGTTATAATGCAATACGTCTCATGGCCAAGTCTAGAGTAAGCTATATTGTTGAGATTCTTGGGCCTCACTAGATGTCCCCACTAGGTCACGCCCTGTAATAAGGGAGGAATAGTACATTGAGGGATGTTCCCACCTGTAATCAAGGAGAGGGTTTTCCCCAAAGGTGTTCTTGGAAAAAAATATTATTGTTATATATAATCCAATAAATAATTTAAAGTGATTTCATTATGATTTTAATTAATGTGATATTTATTATTTTAAGCACTAGAAGGAATGATAATGTAAAATACTTTATATTTAGTATTTCAATAATGTTTTTTCACCTTTTAAAATTAATTTTCTATTATACATAATTCATGACTAGAAATATGAAACAAAAACATGCCATTACAGTGTTCATTCAACATATTTCATCAAAACTTTCTACTCTTGAAAAAGCATATATTTAAGTTTTTGATATTTTTTAGACTTATTTTTCCAATGCCAATCCATCTTTTGATAATTTGTTTTTCTTTGTATTCATGTTCCTATAAGCATGCTCAAAATAGATGTGAGTAATGTTGATGTTTGGACAACATCGGGAAGATATTCTCTTAGATTAATAAATATCCAAGGGACACATCCTTTCATGAATGGTCACCATATGTTCTCTATATATGGAAAAACCATCATTATAATAACATATCGAATATAAAATATTAATTCATACATAAAAATCAACATGGTATCACATCAGGTCTTGACTTCTTCATGGGAGGGCCTAGGAAAATGAGAGATAGCTTGTGTTTTGTGAATAGTTTTTAAGAATGTAATATGTATTATTAGGAACTCGTTGGGATTTCGAAAATGTGAAAAGATGGAACTCAACACCTTTAACTAAATCCCAGAAAACTAATGCGTTGTAGTAAAAGTAGTAAGAAATGTGGGATTCATGCCCCAAGTACATGGAATAATGGGAACCACATATTGATCAACAAACAATAATGAAAATGTGCAGATGGTTAAGGTCGTTGAACTGCTCTCCATCAAGTTTGCCCAAATTTCGGGGGTGATTCCTCTATGTTGGCACCATATAAATAAGTCATGTGAGAAGATTTCTATTTAATTCCTAAATCTTCAATACAATCAAGTGATTGATTTTGAAAATTAGTTTTTAGCATGGTTGAAATTATGGAGATGATTGATCTCTGTCTGCACAACAGGAATAATCCATGCAACAACAAAATTTCTATTCAATGCCGAAATCTTCAATACAACATGGTGATTGACTTTGGAAATTATTTTGTATCCAGAGGCTGAAAACATCATTATAGCATGGTATTGAATTTATAAAGTGATGATCGACTTTGTAAATAATTTTTCAGCAAGAGGTGTGAAATTCATGGAAAACAAACCCCCAAAAAAATATCATATATTTTATAGCCAAATTTTTACTATACCATGTAAGTACAATATAATTTGGTAATTGTATTAAAAGGCATCTATAGTCGAAAAGAGGTGAAGCTATTGAAGTTATGGGTATTTTTTTTTTGGTCTTTGAATGTCTGATCTGGCATATTAGGCATTTGCATTTGTCAAAGGCAGGGACATTGTTCATATGTGCAATTATTGAAAGCACATTTATAATGTTGGGATCTGTTGTTGTTTGTGCACACCGCTAGTGGTAATGGAAGAAAGCCTCTTTGTTCTGGTTATTTTTACAGAAGAACCATTTGAATAAATACATTGCAAATCCCGACATTGTGTTGTTGAAGCACAAGCGGTGCGATGGTGAGTGATATTGATTCACATGTGATTAATGCACAAATCTAGACAATGAGCAATGTGGAAATTCATTGTTACTATTTTAAGTGGAATATTGGTTAAAACATACAAGCCAATAAATGGATATCATATAGAGAGGGAGGTGGTACTACATCTAGAGGGAAACGATATTGACTTATCTCTAGAGAAGGAGGAAGAGATACCTTCAGTGTCAGAGGAAGAAGAGATAGAGGAGGAGTCACCTCTAGCTTCTGACGGAGTAGTTATTGAGCCACTCTCAGTTCCAGGACTGCCATTCCCCAATGGCACAAATGGTGACCTAATTAAGAGAAAGAGGTCTAGGATTGACATTCTTGTATGTCTCATGCAGTAGCTTGATTAGAATAATGGTCCATGTATCCCATGGCATGACATTCTCCCTAGAGCGTATTGTCTAGACTAGTAGGGGGGAATGTGGAGTTCATACTGACATGCCTCAGAAGTTTAGATGAAGGAGCCAAGACATTGGTTTCACTAGGAAACATCGATATGTCTTGTGAGACATTGTTTCCATGAGGGAACCTCAACATGTCTTAGATATGTGTTTCATGAGGGAACCACGAGATGTCTAGTATGGACATAGTTCATGAGTGAATTATGAGGTTGGAAACTTTAGGATATCTGGTTTTATAGTATACATTCATGTACCCAAGGAGAAAAGGACCAAGCTAGAACCTTCAGGCAGAAAGGGTACATTTTTGGGGTACAACGCGTCTTCGAAGGAATACTGGATCTACACCCCTGGTAAGAGACATATTGAGGTGAGTAGACATGTTACCTTTGATAAGGAGGTAACCTTTAGGAGATCCAAAGGATATTACATGGATATTGATAGTTATATAAAGTAATATATGGTGCCTTCTCCCCCTCGCCCTTCAACAACTTAGAGGGAGATAATTGACCCTATTTATACAATTGGTCTCGTTGATCCTGTAGCTCCACTTGATGTTCCCAAAGATATTGTAGTAGGTCAGAAGAGACCTACATGAGATTGTCATACTCTACATGAGGTAGAAGGACATGCAACCCCTTTTGGTATCTTCTGAGAGAGAAATAGAAATAAGAAATATTTGTGCTATGCCAAAACTATGGGCCACATCATTAATTTTGAGCCTTCATGTTATGAGCAGGCATCTAGTAAGCCATTATGGATAGATGTCATGATGGATGAGTATCATTCCATCATGAAAACATGATGTGTGGAATATTGTTCCAACAACTGAGGGGAAGTATACAATGAATTCCAAGTGGGTCTATACAATCAAACACACAGCTGACGGGAGCATCGAGAAGAAAAAAGTGATATTTGTTTCTATAGTATTCTCTTGGATGGAGGGAATAGGTTATGAGGAGAAATTTTCTCATGTTTCTCAATACAATTCTATCTGGATGATTATTTCCCCTGCAACATCCATGGGTTGGAAAGTACACAAGATCGATGTGAAGAATTCTCAATGGAGAGATTGACGAAAAAGTATACATCGAGCAACCACATGGTTTCATGATACATGAGAAGGATTCTCATGTGTGTAGGTTGAAGAAGGTCTTGTATGGACTCAAGAATAAACCTAAAGATTGGTATGCGAGGATTGATGGACACCTGATGATTTTGGGATTTAACAAAAGTCTTGTTGATCCCAACCTATACTAAAAGACTATTAATGGTGAGTCCCTGATTTTGGTCCTGAACGTTGATGATTTATTTATCATTGGTACAAAGAGACTTTTTGTTGAATGAAAGTATGCGTTGGCCTCCAAGTTTGAGATGAAGGACCTTGGTATGATGCGCTACTTCTTAGGACTAGAGTTGTGGTAGAGAACTAATGAGATCTTCCTAAGTCAGGGGAAGTATAGAATTGAGATATTGAAGAAGTTTGGGATGTTGAACTATAAACCCATGGTTACACCAATAGTGACGAATATGAAGAAACTAAGTGTGTCTTCTTTTGATTCCAATGAGATTGATTTGACCTTTTTCAAACAAATGATTCTATCATTGATGTCTCTAGTTAACATCAGACTAGATATTTTCTATGAAGTGAGTGCAGTTAGCCAATTTATGAGTTAGTTGAGAGAGACACATTGGATTGTTGCAAAGCATATGTTGAGATACCAGTGAGGAACGATTGGACATGGTCTGAGACATACTTCCAGTATTTACATGAGATTGCAGGGATATACTTACACTGATTGGGTAGGGAGAACAGTGGATAGGAAGAGAACCTTCAGGTGTTTCTTCACTTTAGGATTTTCCATGGTTTCCTGGTGTAGCAAGAAATAGAATTTTGTGGATTTGAGCATTGTAGAAACAAAGTACATTGCATTAAGTGTGTCAGCCTATAAAACAATGTGGTTTCACAATATCCTTGTTGATTTATTTGGAAATGTGTCGGATTCCAACATTATTCATTACGATAACCATAGTTGCGTGAAGATATCATAGAATCCAGTGTTTTATGAAAAATAGAAACACATTGATATCAAGTACCATTACATTTGAGATATGGTGTATAAGAAGGAAGTATTGTTGCAGTACCTTCCTACAGATGAGCAGGTTTCCGATGTTCTTATCGACCCAGGACAAAGTTGGAGTACTTCCATGGCATACTTGGCATGGAAAATAATGCCTCCCTTGTTGAGAGGGAGTGTTGATGCTTGTAGCTTCCTAACATGTACTCCAAATCATACTCCTATATGACTGAGTTGAGTTGATCATTAAGGAAACTTATCTGGGAAGGGATAAGTGGGACACTTATCCGATAGGGGATAAGTGGGTTTTGTCTTATATCCCAATGTCTGTTGTGGAGAGAACATGAGGATGTCTCAAGGAAGTTGACCTTGACGTCAGACACTATGGGGAGTTTACCCTAGTTTTTCTAGAGGGATTAGACTCTAAAATTCCACATGGGAGTGCCATGTGTGATAAACATTCTCCAGATCGTACTCATCTGTGATAGAGATGAGTTGATCTGTGAGGACACTTATCCAAGAAGGGATAAGTGGGACACTTATCTGAGAAGGGATAAGTGGGTTTGGGATTATATCCCAACGTCCCTTGTGGAGAGCACATGAGGACATGTCAAGGAATTTGACCTTGATGTCAGACACTATGGGTAGTTGACCCTAGTGTTTTTAGAGGGAGTATCCTCTAGAAGTCGAAATGGGATTTCCATGGGTGACAAAATTTTTACAACTACATTGGTTGTGTACCATTGGAAGTGACTGTGTGTCACTAGACAATAGCTATGTGCTACTAGTAGTGGTTGTGTGCCAATGCAGAGTGGGTGTGTACTACTATGGAAAGATACCTCTCTAACTAAAAGGGAGTGTTGATGTTTCAACATCAGGTGTACCTTCTCCTATATTTCGCTACAGACCAAGGCAGATAGGATACATTTATCACAAAGGTGTACTTGTGGTAGATGGGCCTAGGCGTATTCCTTCCTTCATCATGACAATGAATAATATGGACTTGAGGTGCCTGAGTTGCTTTCCATGTGTCAGTTAGCATCGAGATTACATTTACTCACATGGGTGTACATGTGGTGAATGATCATAGTGTGGTCTTTGTCCTAGTCATGGTAATTTGACAAGGAATGATAAAGACTCAAGATGTTAGATGCTATCACATGCAGATCTAGAGTGAGCTTGATCTTAGAGAGAGCCATTTGGCTTAGAGGGAGAGACGTAGAAGGAGTTTCCCCTTGGTTCAGGTGAGAGAGACACATCTCCCAAGATTGACAGACAAGTGTTATGAGTCTAGGGTGAATTTTGTATACTTCATAGACAATCTTGGCATGATGAAGAATGTGTCCCTTGTTGAGAGGGAGTGTTGATGTTTGACAACATCGAGAAGAAATTCTCTTAGATTAGTAATTAATAATATAATTATTAAATATTAAATAATATATATAATAAGTAAAGGATAATACTAAATAGTTATAGATTATCCGAGGGATGCATCCTTTCATGGATGGTCACCATATTTTCTCTATATATGGAACAATCATCATTGTAATAACATATCGAATATACAATATTATCTCATRTAGAAAAATTAACAAGTAAAACGAGAATGTTGTTCTTGACAACTTGGAATAGGGGAAGTAACATGGAATTTTGTAGGTTGAAAACTGCATTCATCCATTGAATGAACAAAAGGGAATCCTCATAAATGTGAATATGAGAAATTACCTTTTCCTAGACCCAATATAGGGTGAGCTCAAGAGATTTCATTTCACATAAATTGCTTGTTTAATTTCCTATGCTAGCTAGAAAGGAAATGTTGTGATCTCTTGATAGGTGTAGAACACCCTAGCTCCTCTCCATGGAGGATTTCTTTGATATGTGCCATAGAGAAAATCCTAGGGCATTTCCTATTTATAGGGTCAAGGAGTTTCCTTTCTAGAGAGTGTTACTTTGTGATTTGAAGGAATGTTGAAAGGATGTCTATTCTTTTCATGGCAGGTTTCAAAGGGACAATTTATTTATCTTCAAACAACACTGATTTTCTTGCTAACTAGGCCTCCCATGCAATGGTAAGAGGAATGGATTTATAATTTCTGGTTTCTAGACTAGAAACTTCAGATTTTAGAGCTTCATTTATAGAATTTCCTCTCCATTCATTTTGCATCCATGTTATTCTATATACCTCCTTCCATACATTTGTAGTGTGATTGTAGAATAGTATAATATGAGAATTTGATTCTGACTCAAGATTACATAGGAAACATCATCCTAGGACTTCAAACATTATCTTTTGGAGATTATCTGAGTGCCTTATTATTTAAAAGGAGCCACACGATTTTTTTTTCTTTTGTCAGAAATTTAAATTTCCAAGGATTTTTTCCCCACTAGATATGTGGGTTTTCCCTATTCTCTTGAGTTAAAGACTTATAAATAAAATTTGGCTCATACTTTCCACTTGGGTTCAAATACCAAAGGATTTGATAATCATTCTCAATTAGAGTCACAAGTGAGATTTAGAAGATTTTTATGTGATTTTCCCATGTTGCTACACCTTCCTCTCTGAGACTAATTTATATTGAGGATAACCATCTCTGCTACCCTATTATCTGGTTCCAGTAAGATATTTTTCTTAATGTATAGTAACATTTTCTTTGGAATTCAAAAATTAGGCAGGATGGGATTTTTTTTGCTTCCTTACTTCCTATAAAAGGGTCTAATCCAATTAGAAATTGTTCACTACTTCCAATTTTCCAAACTAGATAGTTTCCAACCAAGTGGAAAGTAGACAATATAGCTCTAGCCCATAATAGATTCTTTTGGGAAATATTTTTGTTTGATAATTTGTTCCCAAATCCCTATGCCTTGTATGAGCCTATAAGAATTATTAGGCACAGGGGGTTTTGAGAATAAGAAGATGTTTTTCAACCACAAACCTCTAAGAGATTTTGGAACAACTATCCTTTTCCAAGAGGAAAGTACCATTTGTTTCTTCCCATCTTCTCTATACCAAACGAATTGGAAACACAATTTTCTAATGATCTTGGAACATCTAGCATTTTCAAAGAGGAAAGTACTGGATTTGTTTCTTCACGTCTTCTTACCATCTTCTCAAGACCAAATGTTTACTTTTTTTCCATAATTTCCAAGAGTCATAGCCAATGTGATTTCCTATACTGATTCACTTTTAGATGGAATGCAAGATATTTGAATCTAGCATTGAAATCACTTATTTGATAGGGAAAATTTTGATCGATATACATATTTCAATATCTTAGAGACCCTAGAATAGTAGTGAGGATTTATTAGTGTTGATTTGCATCCCTATGACATCACAAAAGAGATATATGATCTCATGAATTTTCTCTATTATGATCGTTGAACCCTCACAAAAGATGAGTATGTAATACACAAATATAAGGTGAGTTATGTTACAATATGGGCCTATATTTATACCTTTGAGGCTATCAGTGGCAGTGGCTTCCTTTAAAGACATGCTAAGTCCCTCAACGAATTGAATAAAAATAAGATGTGACGAAGGGAAACCTTGTCTGATTTAGCATTCAACTTTGAATAAAGGAGATGCATAACCATTTAGAAGAATGGAAAAGGATGTTGAGATGATACAAATCAGAACCCAAATGAAAAAGGAATGAAAGTACCTGATATGAATGAGGATGATTTTGAGATATAACAAAATTACTTGGTCAAAGGGATTTTAGAGGTCTACCTTCACACTCAAGGATTTCTAGTTTCTTGTCTTAATTGAGTGAACTATCCCTTCTTGTGCTACTCCGACTGCTTGCCTACAAGCAATACTTTTGGAAATTATTTTATAAATAGAGTTACAGAGAGATATGGGCCTGAATATTTCAAATTTGGAAGGATTATCAATCTTCGGAATCAGGGAAAGAAAGGTAGTGTTTAAAGCTACTAGATTTTGACCTGTGGTATAAGAGTATTCAACCACTTTTAGAAGATAATTTTCGATGAAATCATATAATCCTATAAACAAATCATAGGAAGTTGATGTGGACTTGAAATTTTGTCCTTCTGAAACATTCAGAAGGCTCTGAGTAGTTCTCATTTGCTAATTTTAACCATTAGGCCTTGGTTATCATCTTGTCTTATGAAGTTGTGAAAAATGTTTTTATTTTGAGGATTTCTTTAGTCGTGGATATGGATTATTTATTAAAAAGAGTTTTGAAGTATCACACCCCATATTATGGCATATTAAAGAATGCATTTGTAACAACCCCAAATCGTTACAACTACATGCGACCCAAAGCAAGTGCAAAGTTTTTTTTGTTTTAAGCGAGAAGGCAATCAACGAAACAATACAACTTGATGACAAACACAACATACACATTAAAGAAACAGACGACAATGACCCAACATACTAGCACATCATGCAACTCGACGAAAACATGCGATAATCAAGAAGATAAAAATGACTACCCGCCCAATACCACGGCTTCGACGACTTGTAAGTAGAAACCTCTACGGTGCACAAACCTAACGCATTAAAGCATTGCAGAACCAAGTACCAACATCAATTACAACGAACAATAT
>ML836877.1:53986-67144 GCA_009831015.1 Picea engelmannii | reverse complement strand
AGTGGTTCTGGCAGTTTGCATGAGGGGCGCACCATTCTGGAGTGCATATGTTGATGTAGAGCTTGTATTTCAACTCAGCTGGAGTTGCTATTGTATCAGGTTCTTCCATATATTGTGTTTACTGTAACCCTTCTTCTGTTTTTCCTCATATATACATTCAGATTCCAAACTGGTTTTCCCCGGGGGGGTTTTGTCCACGGTCATGTTGACCAAAAACACCTGTGTCTACAAATGCATGTATTAGTTCTTAGATCTGTTCATTTTCATCAGTAAATGATGTTTAGGTGTGTTATGTTTATTTTGAGATGCATGTACTAATTTGTGGTGACAAAAACGACATGCTAGAGCACCCAAAATTGAGAGCATAACTGTAACAAATCAGCAAAATGTACTTGGACTGTTGGCTGTTATAAAACAGCAGAAAACTAATTAATTTACAGTTGAAACTTAGAGCCTTTCTTTGGTCAAAGACAGACCAAGAAGGCAAGCTGATAGGACCTAGAATTTTCACACATTGGAGGCCTAGGATGATGAGTATTGCACCTTGAATGAAGTCCCTAACACATGAATGTGGCCCAGAAGCATGAAGAAGGGATGACGCCACCCTCCTATGCCCAAATGTCCCTCTCTTGCAGCATGACATCACACATTTAGGAGGTCGTAGGGTGTATTTTGTGCACTTGTTGATGTTGTGGGCTTGTGATCCCACACTTTTACTTGATTTGGGGATGACGTGGCACCTTTACACCATGATGTCCTAGCCTTTGGAGGCTTACTTCCACACGTGCCACCTCGGAGAAGAGTTTTATGGGCTTGCATGCCTTTATTACTATTTTGTAGCCTATGTGGGCAAAACGAATAAGTCATTTAGCTGGTTAAGCATTATGACTTTGGTTTTGACCTAAAATTATGGATTTAATTGTAACGTGGACAAATTATTATTTGGGTTTGCCTCTATAAATAGAGGCAAGTCATTTTCATTTGAAACATAACTCATCACTACTAAAACTACTCTTTGGACTGCGATTTTGGCCCTCTTGGGAGATTCACTATGTCTCTTTCTTGTACACAAATGTGGTGCTACTTGCTACTTGGTGATTTTTACTAGTGCACTATCTTCTTGGAGCATTGTGGTGAAGTCTTGTGGGGTATTTCTTGGTTGAGTAAAGTTTTTCTTCATCATTTTCTTGCCTAATAACTGAATTTTCTGCAATCATATGGTAATTTGCTTGATTTTGTTGGACAAACCCTAGGAGGAGTAATAGTGTTTACACCTTCCATAGCTCACAATATTTCTTCACCTAGCTAAGAGCACTCAAGGTTTGTTTCAAGAAGTAGGAGGGTCTACACCCTTGAAGCAAATTTTGGCTAGGGTTTGATTTCTAGGAGTTAGAGGGTTTACACCCCGAGAAACCCCAAACCCTAGTCTAGCCTTGATTGGTGAGCTAATTGATTTTGAAGAAGGAGATGTTTTGGGTGCTATAAGGGTTTAGCTCTAACTCCTCTCCACCTTCTTCTATCTTGTTTCTCTCTCTTCAAGCAAGTGACTCCATAACCCATTAAAGGCACTAGTCTTCATTGATGTGGCAAAGTAACAAAAATTCATAGCAATCTCTCTCCCACTCTTACTTTATGATAAAAGCAAGTGATTGGTGATTAAATGGTTGATGAACTTTGAGTTTAACTTGCTGCTGTTATAAATTGTTAGCTACAGCCCTTAGGGCTGCTACTTTTACTGTTATCTCTTATTTTTCTCCCAATTTAACTGTGGAAATCATTGATTAGTTATTAAATATAAAAGTGCTTGTCTAGAGCTTCAATTTGAGCCATTCATTTGCTGATTTCCGTGGTTAAATACTGCTGCTGTTACAATTTACTTCTTGCTGATAACACTTGTGTAACAACCAATCTAAGCATCAAAACTGATGCTTAGGTTTGATCATTTTCTACTAGTGACTAGCTTTCATTCCATATCATTTATTTGCAACTTTGATGGTGTTCTCACGCATCTGTTACAACTTTATCTTATAAAATCATTCTCTGTTGCGTTTTTAGGACAGCAAGCATAGCTTGCTAAGTCCTTAGTGGTTAGTGGCTTATTCTGCCATATTTGGCTTTGGTTTTGTGTCCTAACGCGTGTTTTGCAGGTGATCTTCACAACACCATCATCTCTTTCCCAAGCCTCTCTTCAGGAAGCCTTAGCCACCTTGTTCAAGTGACCAAAAAAGGGGCCTTTTCCACTCTTGTGCTTGTTTCCCTTCATCCCCTTGAGGTCACCTGGGAAGCCTCCTTTGTGTTGGACTTGTCCACCACTAAAATGAGGGGGATATCTATTGAGGTGACAGTGATAGGTGTTCCCAGTTGTGTCACGTGTTTGTTGTTTGGGTTGGGCTTTTTCCTAACTACAAATTGTGCGATAATAGTCCCCATTTTCGGGGTCTCTTGCTTTGCAATTGGAGGTGACTTTCTGGGTTGTGTCAGCCTGATGAAAGGGGTAATTTGATGTTACCAATGAGCTCAGATGGTTTAGATGAGTTATATGATGCTTTCAGATGTTATTTTCAACTTCTGGTTTGGGCTCCAAGATTCTTGGAGAGAGTGTCTATTTTTAGTAAGTCACCTAGTGAGATCTGTTCATCATCTTTCATCATCGGGATCACTCTTGAGCAATCAATCTTCGGTTTCGATGCATTTCGACCATTCCCGTAATTTGGGAGTAGTATTGAGCATTATTTAATTAATTTCATTAAGGGTGTTATTTTAATTAAATTATGTAAGAGGGGCACCTTAGTGTTATATCTCGTTGGAAATGGGATGAAAAACTTCAAATGTTGGGATGTTGCAGAGTGATTTCCAGTGCCCGAAAATGTTTTAAAATAAGATAAATCACTTTTTGGAAGTTAAAAGGTTTAATAAATTAAAGGTGAAATAAGTGATTTTGGAGAAATATTAAAGGGAGATTTTATAAAGTCACTTTATATTATTTAATTGAGTGGAAAAGACAAAAAGGGGATAAAAGAGAGATTGGAGCTCATTCTCTCATTATTCATGATCATTTTTCCAAAATTGGAATTGGAGAGCTCTCCTAGCTCTTTTCTTGGATTTGGGGCCTGAAACCCTTGAACGATTTGTTTCGGTGGTGAAATGAATCCACCCTAGTTGATCAGAAGGAGAGTCCACACATATCTCTCATTGGATTCATTGTGGAAAAGATGAATATTCATTAGTTTGCCAAATTGCGGGTTTTTGCAGAGTTTTGGGTAATTTGTGGAGGATTTTCAACACAGGTTGAGCTACCATCATCTATTTCATTCTTCCCCTTGGTCGTGTCACCTCATTGCTGTTCACGGGGGTCATTTAGGAGGCCAAACTTTATTTTGCAGCTTGGGGCCATTACCAGAAGGTGCTGAGCCACTCAAACCAGATCATGGGCAGCCATAAAAAGGGAGGCCATGCCACTAATCAGATCGTAGGCAGTTAAGAGAGGGGGCGCCATTTTTATCAGTTTTTTGGTGGAATAAAGGAGGGCTGTGTCACCGCTGTAGATCGTAGGGGTCATCTAGAGCAAGTCATACCCATAAAGTGTAGGTCGTGGTGTCAAAAAGGGGGTTGATTAAAGAATGTTTACCTACAGGTCAAAGGATTAATCAGATCTGATTGTATCACTGAGTTTTCTGCTGTCCAAAAAGGGTATGATTCAATACATTTTTTGCTGTCCAATTCTGGTCACCTACAGTGCCAAATAATCACCAGATCGTGTGCCACAAAGGGTGTTGTTTCAATCCATTAACTGCTGTCCAAGCACAGTCATCTACAGGTCAGCAATAAATAAATATATTAGTTTGTCTTTTGCTGGGTTTAACTGCTGTCACAACAGATTTAGTGAGTTTGTCATCATTATCATTGTATGTATCTGCTGTTGTTGGTATTTAATACAATAAACTCTTTTTATGTGCCATATCTATTGTGGTTTTGTTGTGCCATTGCCTAAAACAATAGATCTGAAAACAAATAACACAAACATATCTGCAGTGAAATTGTTTGACAAAAGTTCTGAACCAAGAAAACACAAAATCTTTTAGCAGTAACACAAAAACCTAACAGCAGTATAAGAGGGGATCTTACACCATGGGTGGATTGTAGACAACTAAATTTAAGCCAAGATTGCATTATCTAACCATTAGAGTTCCACCTACATATGAAGTTTTATAGGTGAAAGAACTTGTATTCTCTTGATGCTTTTAGCTACTTGGCCTATAAAAAAAATAGAGTTTAATTCTATACCAAAAGACTGAAATAGAGCATTCTACTTCATGCAACATTTATAGATCATAGATGCCGATATCTTTTTTTAAGGTTATGGAGCATTAGCAAAAAAGTGGAGGTGCCTAGGCATGGCTCTTTTGAGTATGATAGGTTTGAGAACTACGATAAGGATTTTGGCTAGTTGAGAAGCTTTGTTCTTTTTGTTATCATTATTCATGTATACTTGATGGATGAAACATTTTAAGAGAGTTTGTTTCATTTACATATGAATGGTATTTTATAACTTTATAGCCATCTTTCTCACATAATAATTTTGCAGGGAGCAAGAACTCTTAAAGAAAAGATTAGTACTAAAAGATGACTTTTCATGGAAGATACATCCTGTGCTTCCTAGCAATGGAGAAAGTGGAGGGGAAAATATATTACGTTACATTGGAGGAGTTGACCTGAGTTTCTCAAAGGATGATTCATCTATTGCGTGTGGTGCGCTTGTGGTGGTGGACCTAGACACCTTGTGTGTTGTTTATGAAGATTTTGACATTGTCCATCTAACAATGCCATATGTTCCTGGATTCCTTGCTTTTAGAGAGGTTCCTAATCCTTTTCCCATAAAAGGAACTACAAGTGTATAGGTTATTCTACTTTTTGAAAATTAGAAATAGCGATATGCTTTCTTATTTTTGTCTTCCATGACTATTGATTTATTTGTTTTTGTGTCAGAGGATGGGAGTTGAGAAATATTCTAATTTCAACCTAAATGTCTATTGTATTCCTTGAAATGAATCTGCATAAGAAATACATTGTACGCTTGCCATTTTTTTGAGATCTATGCATAGATATAATATTTTTGGTTATCGTTTCAAAATTTGCTTTGTTAGAGACATGTTGGGGTGAATGCTAGAAGCCTTGTGTTATGTTGGAGTGAATCATGGAAAGCTATTGACTTAAATATCACACAAGGCATGTTGTTGATTTGACATCAAAATATTTAATATGTTTATATGATTTAAAATTGGGAAGGTGGTGAGGATATTATGGACAAATTGGCATTTTTGTATTTATTCTGCACTATTTTCAATGTATAATGTACTCTTTTTAATTGAACTGGCTCACTAAATATTGAAAATAACATTATTAACATAAAACTTAATGGAGTAGTAAGCTGCTTAATTGGATTTTTAAGAATAACAATTTTGCAAGAGAATTTGAAGTCAGATTTGTATGAAGTCTAGCTTTTGTAGTATTCACACATACTTTTTACTCAATGTTCCTAGGAACTAACATAAATAGATAACTACTTTTGGTCTTCATCTGGTTGTATTATCTATTNAACAATTTTGCAAGAGAATTTGAAGTCAGATTTGTATGAAGTCTAGCTTTTGTAGTATTCACACATACTTTTTACTCAATGTTCCTAGGAACTAACATAAATAGATAACTACTTTTGGTCTTCATCTGGTTGTATTATCTATTCCTTGTAGTTGGCTTACATCTCATATATCTTGGGTTTAGATATGTAGGAGGAGTGCTAGTCTCTTTCTCCCTTGATCATTCTTCTTTGTACTTTATCTCTTGTCTTGAGGTGCAGGGGTTTCTTGAGCATTCTTGGAGTGCAGGGTTAGGGTTTTATTCTTAAGGAGACATTGGAGTGAGGGTTTGTGGCTATCTTACATTGGTTTTCGGGACGGGGGAACGATGGGGATGGGGGGATGCATCCTCGGGACGACTAGAGTGCACCCCCAAATTTTTTAGGGGATGATGGGTTGGGGACAACAATAATATATATATATATATATATATATATATATATATATATATATATATATATTAAAATTTTAAAATTCACCATAAACATTTGTAGTTGCTTCAAGCTTGTAAGCATAACAAGCCATACTATATATTATTATGCATAACCTTACACTTGCCAATTCTGAAAAAGCTTGAGCAATTTAAAAAAGGGCGGAGTGACATTACATTATTGGCTGCTAGACAAGAGAAAAATGCAGTTGAGCTTTAGGAAACTTGAGCAAAATGTAGTTTAGCTTTAGGAAACTTAAGTGAGAACCGTCTTTATAGCAGTTTTTCTTCCTCACATTTCTTGTTAATGATGATTATATTAAAACATAAAAGACATTTAGTACCCAATCGAAGTCACTACTATCTGATTGTTTTCGGAATGCTTGAGGTTGGGCTGGTGGAAGCACTAGATTTGAATGACTCTTGGAAACCCATGTACAATATGAAAAAGCTAAGATGACCAAAAAAATGAGAAGAACAAGAGCAATAACCATAAGGATCAGCCCTTTGAAATGTTGCATTTCTTGTTTTATTGACATGGAAGCTTTGCTTGTTGTAATGTTGTTGAAAATACAATATTTAAATCATGAAAAACCCAAATCGAAACCCATCATACAAAACCCATATTTTTAGCTGCAACTTTTACAACAGATTTAGATTCAATGCAATAAAAACTAATGGATAGGGAAAATGATCTTATTGTCCAATCATCAATTTCCATGATTGTCAAGATTGAAGATATATGTCCAGAATATCCTCGAAATCTGCCCAGAAAATCCTTGAAATCTGCTCAGAACATCCCCAAAATCTGTTTGGAATGTCCTTGAAATCTTTTTGGAACATCTTGGGGACGACCAACAAGTCCTTGAGTCCCCGATGGATTCCCCAATAATTTGGGTAAGTTTCCTAAGGGTCCCCAAGTCCTTAGAACACATGAACGGTGGGTACGTGGGTTTTTTTGGGGGGCACGAGTGTTGATATTTTTGTAGCATCGGGTAGGTATTCTCACATTGGCCTTGATGTCGGAATCTTTGTTGGCACTCACATTGCATTTTTATTTTGTGAAAACCCCTTTTGTATAGGGTTGGGGCTTGGAATTGTTGTTGTTGGGGTTTTACACCCACGTAGAGGAATAAACAATTATAATTGAGTGTTTATAATTGTATGTTCAATTACATGGTATAAGAGCATAGGCTCTAGAGAAAGAGGGAGTCATCTCTTGAGACACAAGTTGCTGTAGATTTGTGCCCTTGTTTGGACACAATGGTGAGCACTCTTAGAGTTGAGGACAAGTTGGAAGGGGCCACTAATTTCCTGGTTTGGAAGGTTAGGATCCTTCTGCTCTTTGAAGAGAATGATCTCAAAGATTATGTTGAGATGGTGATTCCAGATCCAAATGATGCACAGGAATTGACAACTCATAGGAAGAAGGAAGTGAATGCCAATCGAGTGTTGTTGGATTCTATGAAGGATCACTTGATTACTCATATTTCCGAGAAGAAGACAACAAAGGATATGTATAATGCTTTGGTGGGCTTGTACCAAAGCATGAATGCAAACCGAAAGTTGATTTTGAGGCATAAGCTCTGATTTGTTGAGATGTCCAAATTAGACAGAGTTGCTAGCTACCTCATGAGGATCACTTAGATTCGTGATAAACTTGTAGCCATTGGTCAGGTAGTTGATGACACAGAGTTGGTGAATGTGGCATTGAATGGTTTTCCCCGGTCTTGGGAACCATTTGTGTAGGGGATTTGTGCACGAGAGAAGTTGCCACCATTTGACAGACTGTAGATCGATTGCATCCAAAAGGAGGCTAGGATAGAGTCCAGGAATGGCAGGCAAAAAGGTAGTGATGATGAGAACCAGGCCCTAGCTGCTCACACTAAGAAGGGTGGAAGAGACGGTTCTCCAGGGAGAGAGGCATCTCCAGAGCAGTGGAAGAAGAAGGACCTTAGAAAGGTCAAGTGCTTTTCTTGTCATAAGCTAGGTCACTATGCTTCATAGTGTCGATAGTGAAAGAGAGGGAGAGGGAAGCAACAAACATCATCAACAGAGGTGGATGAGGTTGTAGACAGGCTTCAGAGGGAGTTCTTATTGGTCTCCACCCTTTTTGGTACAGTTTCTGGTAGTGGGACTTGGTTGGTGAACAGTGGAACCACATGTCATATGACAGGAGTACATGAGTTGTTCGAGAACTTCACAGAGTCTGACTCAGATATGTATGTGGAACTTGGTATGGGGACCTGTTAGCACAAGTTTTTACCCTCCAATTTGAGCTGATATATGTGTTAAGACAATGGTAAAAACTAGGCTAATTAAAGGAGTAAGGCCCCAAATTGTCACTGACCAAACCCCTCTTTGTTTGGGCTACTGCTTGGGGGGGGTCCCTAGGCACACTGAAGCACCTTACGCTGATCTAAGTTCTGATTTCTGCATTAAAACCAAAAATCAGTAAGCTGTTTGTCTTGGACAGCGTGTAAAAGCGGCCCAAAACGATGAGGAAAAGTGATTATTTTCGCTTGGAGGAAACCTACAGGGTTAGCACAATGAGAATAGACTGGAAAAAAGGCATAAAAACTATTCAAAGGATCGAAATAATCACAATAAACCGTTTAGAAAATGACAAATCAGATCACAAATTTACCATAGTACAGCCAAGAAAAGAGGTTTGAAGACAAACACACACTTCTCTATTGATCAAGCTTACAAGAGAGTTGATTGTGCCACACTTGGCAAGCCTACAACCGGTACAATGGCTACTTTGTTAAGAGAAGAGCCACTAGACTAGAGAAGAAGAGAGAGGAGAATGAGAGAGACATTGTGCTGCTGCTGCAATGAGCCCACCAATAACCAATGTCAAGCATCCAATATATAGCACAATGAGGGCGCATATCCCAAGGGAGAGGAAGATGATGCATGGGTGGCTAAAAATGGAGGCTAAGCGCATGAGCGAGAGAGATAGTGAGGAGTGTGAGATGAGTGAGTGTATGTGAGAGTTTGCATGAAGGTTATATGCACACAAGAGAGGAGAATGTGCCCTAAAACTTAGGAAGGCGCACTTCAGGAAGAAAGAGAGGAGTAATGAATGATAATGAATGTGAATTGGATTTATAGAGTGAAAGAAACGCATGGAGGCCAAATTTAGCTTTCTAATGCATGTCCTTTTGCTAAATTTGACAAGCATGAGTGAGTTATGGCTAAGAGGAAATTCGCCTTATATTTTAGGGAATTTCCTAATTTTTAGGAAAATACGATTTAAACTCAACTGGAGGCAAATTTTAAGGAGCTGATGCATGGCAAGTGGAAGGGTGATTATATAGAGGAATATATGACTAAATTTAGGCCCAGTTATGCGACTCCCTTTTCTCAATTAATTATTTATTTATGCTAAAGTCTTGAAAATATGCGCTCCTCTGCCTAAGTAGATGCCACATCACTCTGTAGATCTGCCACATGTCGACTTGTGAGGGTGCCACTTGGCATTGCATGGATGATGACCGTACTTGCTAAATATAGAACTTTCTAAAAATAGAATCCAACTCCTAAATTTTAGGAAATTTTCCACATCATCCAGGAAGGCTGGAAGAACACCGCCACATGTCACTGTCTAAAAATAGACACTACTAAAAATAGAAAGTCGTTCGAATTCCCTTGACTTCATACTCATTGAACTCATTTTTCTGCAAGTGATCCGAATATGCGATCAGAATTGACATGCGAGCCTTGGTGCTCAACCTGCTAAAAATAGTAAAATGTGCCAAATCATCCCGGAAAAGATCCAAAAGACTCAGACTGTCGCAAGGATCCACAATATGTGCTCGGAATGTGAATATGGGGCTTGGAGCCCAAACTGCTAAAAGTAGAATGTTCCTGCATGTCGCCCGAAAAAGTGCCATCGGGCCTACAATGATGCAAGGACTCTCCCTGTATGCTCAAAACTACTCCAAACCGTCAAGAGACCCACTCAAACCGTGTCTCCTAAAAAGTAGCAACACCTGCTGTATGTAGAAATCTCTCTCAAAATGCATGGGAAACCAAGCCAACTCTAACTCTGAACCAAACGACCATGTACCGATCATATACCTGCCTCTGATGGGAACCGACCTCTACTAACCACAAGTGCTAAACTCTGGGAGAATCTCAGAATGCCAACCCTCAAGATTTTCAAGGATGAAAATCTAGGGGTTAACAAGACCAAGCATGCAGTACATGGATCTGGAACAATGCCATTCTGGATAGAGTCAGGAGGTGTGTTGAGAGTGACAAATGTGCTATGGGTGACAGAACTCAGAAGGAGTGTGCTCTCAGTCTTAGCGATTGAGAAGAAGGGCTTTGAAGTATTGTTCCGGGATGGACAGGCACTGATCATGCCCAGAGGAGCTAGCTCAGACACAACATCTGTTCTAGGAATTAGAGAGAGCATCTTGTATAGGCTAAAGGGCCATTCTATGCTAGCAATAGAAAGCAACAACAGAGAGGTAGAGGACAAGGAGCAAGTAGCCCCGAAGGTTGAGCAACTAAGAGGGAGTCAACCTTCAGGTTTAGGTGGGAGAGAGGAGTCTTCCAGGACTGTCAAGAAGGTGTCATGGGTTGAGATGGCTATGCAGGATGCTCAGAAGTGGGAGGCTTCTAGGAGAAGGGTGTCTTCCAAGAAGGGTCTAAGTCATACAATGAGAATTGCTTCTATGTCAAAGGGAGCAACTGTGGTAGTGGATCTAGTGTGCGAGACAATGCCACTTCTAGAGTGGGAGATATAGATACTTCCAGGTGATGGTGAGGAGTAGGAGGCTTTGAAGGTTGAAGAGAGTACAGGTCCATCCAGTACAGGGGTTCAACCTTCTGACCATGAGGACTTAGTCAATCCAGTGGACCCTCCTAGTGATGAGGACACGAGGCCTAGATGGCTTCAGGATACTTTGAGAGATGTAGAGAGGCATGCGCCCCCCAAGGGCACTTTCAGGGAGAGTAGGCCTCCATAGAGGTTTTTGAGCTATGTGGCGCTAATGGGTAGCATCATTGAAATGTGGTATAGAGAAGAAGAAGAAGAAAGGTGGCCATATTGGCCAGTTGGACTTCTGAACTTTGATTTTGAACAACTTCTTGTTCAATCTTTGGCGGCTCAATTGCAAGTCCATCCTAGTGCAACTTGGTGGGTAACAGACCCAATTAATTCCATGTATGCCAAGGCGAGTCGAGACGCAATTCCCTAAAATGCTTGATTCAGTGCTCGACTGCTATTGATTTTTAATACATGCGTACAATGGTCAACCATCAAGTCAGAATAGGATTATTGACCTAGATGATGTGAGATATAATCACCATTACTCATAGTTGGCATCTAGTTCACAAGCATTTTGATGAAATATAGAATTCGACCATTTTGCAGATTATTAAAATCCCACAACAATGCAAAATTTAATATTGGAAGGGGAGGCTGTTGTCGATATTTTCAGACAACTACATACAATCCCAACTTCCTCCGACATTTCCACTCCATAAAAATTTTCTTTGCTCAGATGGCCAATCGTTCCTTTGCTCAAATGACCTATCGACAGCTACACTGCCAACATTCGACCTCAAGTTTCAACGACTTAATAAGCCTTTCATCCTCATAATCAGAGGCATGCAAATCAAAAACAATTCTAAAGGGATACTATGATGAAGAATACAAGAGAAGGTGGTCATTTGTTGCTGATCTGGCCAAGAAACACAAAATGTGAGTAAAATGTTTCATTGTTATCACATTCTTGAGTACCATTTAATGTTATTGCCACAACTTGTTCAATGTTAGATGAGTCCAAGGTATAATATGATGGAAATGAAAATCAAAAGATAGAAATCTCATATCTTCTACTTCATTTATATCTTTTCCTATTATTTCAGTGGGGGAATGAGGGTGGTTAGCATTTATTTGTCGATGAGAATAATAATAGTGGGTTGAGGTAGCATTATAAGTCAAGGAATTTCCCACTCGTTTTCCTCTACGTTGTATGTTTCTGCACTACTCAAAGGGTTGGCATGCCTCATATTAACAATTAACAGAATAATTAACATGCCCCATATTAACAATCAATTTGGTGTTAAGTAGCGACCATTCTTTCCAAATGGACCAGATGACGTTGTTGGCATATCTGAAGACCAAGAAGTTTTTATTTTTTTATTTTTTTTATTTTTCTGATTTTAGACTTGTGGATACGAATCGAATGTACAGAATGGTGTAATGTTGCCAAGCCAATATAACAGGAACATCACAGTTTTGGTGCATTTTTAAACTTTTACTAAGTGTGGTATTTCGTCAAACACTTTGCTGATTTACTTGTTTGTTATGTGTTTACTTGCAGGTTGACCTCTTGATTTCGGCCTTAGGGTTTGTGTTCAATAATCACACATAGATCTGAAGATTCAATCAATGAAAGTACAAGATACACCAAATATGGAACCAATAGCAAGATCTGACCTTTATTAATATAATGAGTAAGAACATGATACAAGAGTAAGGCCGATCTGGAATGCTCAACAGATGGCTCCAATAAGCACAATAGAAGCTGCTACAAAATGCTCCAATAGAAGACTACAAGCCTCCAAAGTCTAAATACTCAATGAAGACCAATGCAAGAATAGATCTGGGTTGTATGAAGTGCCAAGGAAGATGCCACGCCTTGCTGGAACCCTGAATAACCTCAACAATTCGGCTCTGCTGCCAAAGATGTCCAAACCCTCCAGTAAATATGCCAAATTGTAGATCGGGCAAATGCAAGGACAACCCAGGTGCTCAAATCTCCAAGACCCCTCTCAAAGTCATGGACCTAGCCTCCCTCCAAGGAATGGTGCGCCCCCCTGGATGCTTGAAACCCTAGATAATTCGGCCTGTCTCCTAGAGGCCTCCAAACTCTCCACAAAACCACTAGAATGATAGATCGGGGCTTGGTTACCTCCCTGGTGAAGTCCCAAGTGAAATGATGAAGATCTAATCTACCAAATGGCTGAAATCACTTTCTGAAGTGTGCTCCTCTCCTCCAATTCGTCCCATGCATCCAATAAATCAAATGACACATAAAACTCCACCGGAATGCACTAGATCTAATGGCCACG
>ML836876.1:7536-46604 GCA_009831015.1 Picea engelmannii | reverse complement strand
TCAGAATCTGTAATGGAGTTAAGTTCCTGTCAATTTTGATTAGTTTAGAATGAATTTTAGTTTAGAATTGTAACATTTTACAGCTAAATTCATTCATTATTGGAATTTTGGTTCTTTTAAAATTACTAAAGTAACTATTTCAAGGTTTTCAATTTTGGAATTTTGGTCAAAGTTCAGGAATGATTTGAATTTGAAAATTTTGGTTGATTTTAAAATTTATGTTATATAACGGGTCAATGCTTTCCTCCTTTCCCGTAGGATAAATAAAATGATTGGAATTCGTTTTATTTATATATTTATAATACGAAAATTCATTAGTTTACAGTAAACTCATGATTGGAATTTGTTTTTTTTTTTTAAATAGGCGTAGAATAACGGGTCATTTCATCAGTTCAGAATTAGTTTATGTTTGGAATCGTAAGATGACAATTGAATTCATGGTTGGAATTTTGGTTTGGTAAAAATTAAATTCATGATTTGAATTTGGGTGTTTTCCTCCTTAGAATAAATAAAATGATTTGAATTCCAAAAACGTAATTTTATTGGATAAAATTACATATTATCAGTAAATTATATATTATGCGAAAATCGTTTGAAACATTAATGCCATAACCATGCATTCGTGGAAACGGCAAATTGCCACTGATTTAGCTGGACTTTGAGTAGTGGAAAAGTTGTGAACGCATAACCCTTACTTGGATTATCGCGTTGAGCGAATAAATATTAATGAACTCTATAGAATTTTTCAGGATAACTTGTGTTAGAATACCTCTGTGCAACATATGTAGACCATGAAATATTCATTAATGCTATTTTGAGAAGATGAAGACTCTTCCAGAGCTTAATCCACTTCACTGTTAAATAGAATGTAAGCTGTCCTCGCCAGCTGTACTTTCATTTTCTTGGTTTGCTTGAGCCTATTTAGCTCAGCTATTTTCCCTTTGCTTATGTACTCTTTTACTTGCATTCCTAATATACTAAATTCTATTTCTTCTCTGCTCTTGCTCTCTATTCTCTGCTTCTCACTTTATCATGGTATCAGAGCTTCAACAATAAGCCTCTTCACATAGTCTGGAAAGCAACCCGATCATAAGAAGCACAGAGCTTTCACTGTTCATGAGAGCATAGGATGTGAGCTTCTTCACAAAGTCTGGAGAAAAAGTCGTTGTCTGCATTCCGCTCAAAAGATCGTAGCAGAAAGCACGCATGAGGAAGAAGAGCATAATACACTCAAAATATTGAGGAGTCAGAGCTGCAGAAGGCAGAATCGTTCAGATATCTCATGAAATTCCTTCAAATTTGTGAAAGATTGCTACAGAAGGTAGAAACGTTTAAAGAATTCGGGAAATCTTCACAAACTCGTGAAAGATTTAAAGAATTCATGAAAGTCTTTCAATTCG
The DNA here is from genome assembly GCA_009831015.1 of Picea engelmannii. Taxonomy (NCBI): domain Eukaryota; kingdom Viridiplantae; phylum Streptophyta; class Pinopsida; order Pinales; family Pinaceae; genus Picea; species Picea engelmannii. The sequence continues at coordinate 45,204 of ML836876.1, read as the reverse complement.
TGAAAGATTCACGAATTTCTTGCTTCAGGAGAAAATCTTTACAAGAACAACAAAGAACATGCTAAAGCAGCCAAGAACAGACAAACGGAGCCGTAAGATCGGTCTTGCTAACAGATCTAAGGCATGAATCGAGTTCAAAAAGGATGAGGAGCACGCAGAAAAGGAAGAAGACTTTCAACCATCAGATTTAGCGCAGAGGACTAACAACCGTCAGATCTGTGAGAAAGTGCACAAGTTTTAGTCTTCTGGAGTGCACAGGAGAAAAGTCGATTCACGAAATTCTGAAATCACGGTCGAATTTCGGCATTTCGGAGTTCGTGAGCCAGAGTGTCAAAGGATCAAGGAGTCGCTGCATCACGAACTCCCGATTCGTGAAATCCCGAAGAGATCAAGTCCACATATCAAGAAATCCAGAGGCTCATTGGGGTTTTGGATATCAGGTGCCAGAGGCGGAAGAGTAATTGACACAGGAAGTCTCGGGTCACGAAGTCCCGAAACGCCGAAGGACATGTGGCGAGCGATCAAGATATCGAGAGATTCCCAAAGAGAGGTTGGAGGTCATTTCGGCATTCCAGGTACCGGGGATGCAAAGGACAAGAATTCGAGATTCTTGACACATGAATCATGAAAGGATCGTGAGTCGTCCATCTTGGAGGACAGTTGTCGAAGATCTATATCTACCAGAAATTCGGGCATTTGGAGATCAAGAAGGGAGGAGTTGTGAGACAAGAAGTCTCAACTCCCGAAATCGCGAAAGAAGAAGTCACGATTGAACGAGCAAAGGAGATATCGACATTTCGCACACCGGGGAATGCAAAGGTTAAGAGTTCAAAACTCTTGACCCACGAAATCCCAAAAGGATCTGAGCTGTCGGATCAGGGAAGGCTCATAGCCATTGATCTCTCGCAGGATTAGAGTTTCGACATCTCTAAATTAGGTACTTCGGTATTTCGGATAACAGGAGTACAAGAGGGTAGGAATTTGAGCAACAGGATTCGCGAAATTCCGAAACGCGAATTCCCAAAAGCACAGGAGGAGAATTGCTAGGTCACGAAGATAGGGTCAGGATTTTGACATACCAGAGTTCGGCATTTCGGGAATTCCAAAGACAAGGAATCGGGGTATTTCGATGTTGGAAACCCCGAAGTTCTGAAAGAAGGCTGCAGTCATGGAGGACACAGTCACATAGACCAAAATTTCAGCATTTCATCATTTCAGGCTATGGGAGTTTGAAGGGCCAAGGAAGGTTGGAACTGGGGTCGAAAGTCCCGAATCGCAAAATCCCGAAAAGCATCTGGAAGAATAAGAGTCGGGATATTTTCGGTGTTTTGACATACCGGGGAACACTGCAAACAGAGGATTGGGCAACTTCGCATCATGAAGTCTCGAAATGCGAAATCACGAAAAGGAGTTCGAGAAGGAAAGACGCCTGGATATTTCGACGTTTCGGCGACCGAGAGCTGGGGAGACAAGCAATTAAAGGACTCATATACAGAAGTCCCGAAGTCCCGAACGACGAAAGGCTGAAGTCGAGATTCGCGAAATCCTGAATCGCGAAGTTCTAAAGTCACTGCAAATTACGCGCAGGAAACAGGCAAATACAAAATTTTCGCACAATTTTTTTTTTCTTTCTGTTTTGATAAAATTCTTTAAGGATGGCCACGTCTAGCAATTTAGGACCAACTCAAGGTCCGATTCTTCTTGGAAAGAATTATAAGTTTTGGTCTCTTCGGATGAGATCTTTCTTGCAAGCGCAAGAGTGTTGGGATCCTGTGGATTTTGGATATGTGGAACCAGATCTAGCGGACCTTGCCGCCATGACAAACCAACAAAGAATTGCTCAGGGAACATAGATGAAAAAAGAGAATAAAACAAAATTATGGATTCAAAATTTAGTGGATGACTCGATTTTCTCAAAAATCACAGGCACTGGTACTTCAAAACAGGCCCGGGACATCCTTAAATCAACCTGCCAAGGAAATGACAGGGTCAAAACAATCAAACTACAGACCTCGAGGACACAATTTGAGACTCTAAGAATGATAGAGTTTGAAAATGTGGATTATTTTATGACCAAAGTCATGGGCATCGTGAACTAGATCAGATTGACTGGTGAAGCCATCACCGATCAATGCATTGTTGAGAAAGTCCTCATAAGTTTACCAACAAAATTCGAAATGGTCATTACAACAATCCTTGAATCCAAGGATCTGTCACATTTTTCAACAGATGAACTAATCGGTTCCCTGTTGACACACGAGACCAGACTGCATCTCAAAGATGACTCAATCTCCAATGCTTTCAAAACAAAATTCTCCTTCAGCAGAGGGAGAGGCAGAAGGCGAAGTAGAGGTCACCAAGGAAGAGGGAGCAGTCCCAATAACCCTCACTCCAGTGGAGGAAATAGACAACAACACCCAAATAAACATTTCCAAGGACACAAACAACAAAATCAGAATCAGAGTTTCCAGCCTCAAAGAGGTAGAGGGAGAAGATCAAATGACAAATCAAGCATACAATGCTATTACTGCAAAAGGTATGGGCACTATGAATCTGAATGTAGGAAGAAGCAAACACATCATCTCTCAGGCAGAGGACATGTCTCAAATCATACGAGAGATACCTTAAGAGGTATGTTTCTCTCATGCCATAAGTCTGACGAACAACCCAAAAATCTCTGGTTGTTGGACAGTGGATGCAGCAATCACATGACAGGTAATAAAGATTTACTTTCATGCATTGATTCTTCAATCTCATCTGATATTACACTTGGAAATGATTCCTTAGTCAAAGTTCAAGGAAATGAAACTATACCTATTCTTACTAAACAAAATGTAAAGAAAGACATAAACAATGTCTATCATGTTCCAGATCTAAAACATAATTTGCTAAGTGTAGGATAGCTCATTGAACAAGTCTATAAGGTACCTTTTGAGTGAGCATCTTGCAGGATATATGACAAAACCCCTAACATAAAATTGATTTCTGAAATCCACATGACTTAGAATAGGATGTTTCCTCTTACCCTCAGAACTACAAATATGAACCAAACATATACACAAAGTGCATCCATCCCCAATGAAACTATGGTTTGGCATACAAGATTTGGACATCTACCATTTTAGAGTCTAAGTCTTCTACAAAAGGACTCCATGGTCAAAGGTCTTCCTATCTTCAAAGAGCAAATTCCCCCATGTGAGTCTTCCATAATTAGAAAACATAAGAGAACTAGTTTTCCACAGTGCTCCACTCAAGCCAAACAACATCTCAAACTTGTTCACACTCACCTATGTGGACCAATTCAAATAGATTCCATAGGTGGTAGATTTTATTTTCTAACATTTATTGATGACTTTAGCAGGAAAATCTGGATCTATTTTCTCAGACACAAGTCTGAAACTTTTGCAAAATTCAAGGAATTCAAAGCAAAAGCTAAAAAACAGAGTGGCAAATATATAAAATCTCTCAGGTCAGATGGAGGAGGACAATAGAACTCCAATGAATTTGCAAATTTCTGCAAATCACAAGGCATTATCATACAAACAACAACCAGATATACTCCACAACAGAATGGAGTGGCTGAAAGAAAAAATTATATTATAATGAACATGGCAAGAAGCCTACTCAAAGAGAAATGTTGTCAAATACTTTTTGGGCTGAAGTAGTAGCATGCTCAGCTTGCCTTTTGAATAGATCTCCAACCAAAAAACTAAAGATGAAAGTCCCTCAAGAAGCATGGAGTGGGACAAATCTCAATGTTGCGCACTTAAGAAAATTCGGATGCATAGTATACACTCACATACCTTCCAAATTAAGGAAGAAACTTGATGATAGAAGTGAGAGATGCATTTTCACTGGATACAGTGAAACATCTAAAACCTACAAACTTTACAATCCAATCTCAAAGAAACTAATTCTCATCATAGATGTAAAATTTCTGGAAATTCAATTGTGGAATGAATCAGAAAATCAGCAAATGGACAGTCAAAATCCATTGCTTCCCAGTTCTGAAAACACAGAAAATTCAGGACAGCAAGTACCTCAACCTTCTCTTCCAAGATTGCAGGTACAAAGACGATCTGAAAATTTTTAGGATGACTCAACTTCAAGCAGAGACTCATCCTCTGATATTCAAAATCAGAGAACTTGAAGCTTGAGAGAAATCCATCAGCAGTTGGATGACATTGAACAACACAATCTTTTTGCATTAATGTCATGTCAACCTACATCTTTTAAAGAAGCAGCTAAGGAGTCACATTGGGTTCAAGCCATGAACCAAGAGATTGACTCCATTGAAAAGAACAAGACATAGGATCTTGTTGATTTTCCAAGACACAAGAAGAGTATTGGTGTCAAGTGGGTGTACAAAACTAAACTCAATGAAAAAGGGCAGATTGAAAAACACAAGGCAAGACTTGTTGCCAAAGGATTCTCACAACAACCAGGTACTGACTATGGTGAAATTTTTTCTCCAGTAGCAAGTTTAGACACTATAAGGACTCCATAGGCTATAGCATCCCACTACAAATGGCAAGCACACTAGATGGATGTCAAGTCATCTTTCCTGAATGGTTTCTTAGAAGAAGAATTTTATGTCGATCGGCCACCTAGATTTGAAGTCCAAGAGCAGCCAGCCAAAGTATATCGGTTGAAGAAGGCCTTGTATGGCTTAAAACACGCTCCAAGAACTTGGTACAACAAAATTGACACTTACCTGGTCAAAAGTGGTTTCAGCAGAAGCCAAAATGAGCCAACTCTTTACACCAAAACAAATCAGCACAGTAAAATTTTGATTGTATGTTTATATGTTGATGACATGATCTATAATGGAAATCTTGAGTTAACCAATTTTAAACATGCCATGCAATCTGAGTTTGAGATGACAGATCTTGGCATAATGAAATATTTTTTGGGGATTGAGGTTGATCAATCAACCAAAGGAATTTTTGTCTGTCAGAAAAAGTATGCAGCAGACATCATCAAAAGATTCTGCATGGAAGAATGCAATCCAGCAGAAACCCCTATACCCCTAGGCACAAAATTGAGCAAGAAAGATGAAGGCCCTACAGTGGACCCTACCTTGTACAAAAGTTTAGTAGGTAGTTTGTTGTATCTTACAAAAATTAGGCCTGATATTATGTATGCAACCAACCTTGTTTATAGATTCATGGAATCCCCCAAAGATTCTCACTGGAAGATGGCGAAACAGATTCTAAGATATATTGCAGGAACTCTCAATTTTGGCTTATGGTACACTAAATATGATAGCAATCGACTCTCTGGTTACACAGATAGTGATTTTGCAGGAAACCTAGATGACAGGAAAAGCACCTCAGGACATGTTTTTCACCGGGGCATGAACCTGATTTCATGGGCATCAAAGAAGCAGTCGATTGTATCAATATCTTTTGCAGAGGCAGAGTATGTTGATGCTACCTCAGCTTCCTCTCAAGTTGTGTGGCTGAGAATAATATTGAAAGATATGTCACATATAGAAAAGGATCCAACTCCTATCTTCTATGACAATACCTCAACAATTGTTCTATCCAAAAATCATGTATTTCACAAGAAAAGAAAACACATTGACACTCGCTTTCATTTCATCCACGAGCTCGTCAATAATGGTGATATTGAAATTCAATTCCATGGTTCTCGAGATCATCTCGCAGATATCTTCACAAAGCCACTAGGAAAATCCATTTTTGATTTTCAGAGACAACACTTAGGCATCATCAGTTCTGATGTTTGTAACTATTGAGTTTAAGAGGGAGTGTTAAATATAATGTAACCTCAACAGTCTGACTGTACACTGCTAGCTGTCCTAGCCAGCTGTACTTTCCTTTTCTTGATTTGCTTGAGCCTATTTAGCTCAACTATTCTCCCTTTGCTTATGTACTCTTTTACTTGCATTCCTAATATACTAAATTCTATTTCTACTCTGCTCTTGCCTTGTATTCTCTGCTTCTCACTTTATGATTCACTGGTATGTAGAATTTTACTGGAATTTTACTGGTATGTAGCAAAGTTGCATATTTTGATTAAATTCTAATTCTCAAAGAAGATTATAAGAGCATTTTTTTTAAGCAGAGTCATTGCTCGTCTAAATCAACTACAGTTCATGGAAGAAAATGTACACCCCCACCATGAACATGCTTTAGGTTCAAATCTATGGTTACACAAGCAACTCATTTGCAAACTTCACTGGCACCAGATACATTGCCCCTGAGCTCAACAAACTCAGAATCTTTAAGCTCTCCGACGGCCCTAGGAACTGCTATAGCATCACTAATCTATGGGACAAAAAGTATTATGTTAGAATGATCTTCAGTCTCCATGAGGACATTTTGGCTCATTCCAAGCCGTTCTTGGATGTCTCCATCGAAGGAGCGCAGGTCTATTCTTTAAAGGTGGGTTGGAGCATGAATGACTCATATATTCAAGCACATGTGCAACTTATGGAGAACCTGCTAAAAACGCCTATTACAGACAAACTCCTCAGGTGAACTAGGAACATTTTTTCAATTAGTATGATGTCTATGGTCTGAGGACATGTTATCTTTGGCTACTTGAAAATAATTGGGTAAGAGTCAGTTGTAAGAGATAGTTACACAGAAGAACTCTACTAGTCAAGATTGAGTTGCCTAGTTAAACTCTACTTCATTTAATGTAGATTCTAGTTTTTTTTGGTTTGTTGTAACTGACTAAGTAGAGTCATTTCCTATATAACGATGTAATCAATCTTCATTGAATAATATAGATTGTGAGCGTAGTCTCACCTGTGTGTTGGTTTTCTTAATTCTAAGTTGGTATTAGAGCAAGGTTGTAGATTCAACTCTATAAGGCAAGATCCGATCTCGAATTGATTTGGAAAAACACTAGCACTCCCCCTATACAGTGTTAGAGAGAACCGACACTCTCACCCTTACGAAATTGATTTTTTCGGAGGTATTGTGGTCCCTGTCTATCCATCTGAAAGAACTAGGGTGCTAGCACTCCCCCTCTCACTCTCCAGGAGCATTGAAAAAGGTGACTCGCGCTCCCCCTGCCATCGTACGGTAGCGTTAACGCTCCCCCTCATTCCTATGAAGAAAGATGACCATCTGTGCATTGGGTCCCTTGCCTTGTGTGAATTGGAGATTCGTGAATTTGAAGCATGATAAGTGGAGAGGTGTGATACCTGAGTTTGTAACAACGTGGTCAACTATTGAATTTATAGTTGTGTTTGTGTGGATGGATCGATGAGTTTGTGGGAACAGAGCCCCATTATTTTTATTTGCTGAGTTGAGAGTTGTGAGGAGGAGAAACTCACACACATTGAGCTCGTGGAAAGTGTAAGAATCCTCCTCCTCTTTCAGGATTTTCCTTCTCCTTGTTTTGTTTTTGGAGCATTTAAAAAATGGTGCCATGATTTAAATCGTGAAGGAGTTAAATTTTTTAGATAACTTTATTGAAAGATCATAAAAGTGGAGATGTTTTTCAGGTATAAAGTTTATTCAAGTGCATATATGTGTGCATGTCACAATTTCTTATGCAAATGAAGGATCATATTTTAATGGATGGCTATTGATTTAAAAGTGGATATTTTGTTGTAAGAAAGTAAAACATCTTTAAATCTGCAACTCTAACTAGAGATCAAAGAGGTTGAGGAGATAAGAAGTGCATTGGATAAGGAGATCCATTAGAGAACTGAGATAGAGTCAGATTGGTGGCATCTGTAGGCAGAGTGACGAAAGGTTGCATATTCTTGGTGATTCACTTGCAAAGAATATCTTGCAGAGATGGTGAATCCGCTAGTAGAGACCTACCTCAATGAATCCAACAAATTAGATGGCTCGAATTTCATTAACTGAAAATTCAAGATGCAGACCCTGATGGAAGGCTATGGTGTTTGGACCATTGTGAAGGGAACTAAAGCGAAACTTGTTGCGACTGTAGGCGCAACAATAGCACAGATCCAAGATTGGGAGAAGTGTCAAAATAACGCAAAGGTATTCTTGTGCATGTCTGTTAAAGATAATATAATTCCACATATTAGAGAATCTAACACTTCTGTTGAAACCTGGACAATGTGTAAAGAATTATATGAAACTAGCAACACAAATCCCATTTTGTTCCTGAAAATTAAATTGCTAGGCATTAAGATGGATGGAAATGAATCTGTTAGTTCATTTTTGAGTCGTATTAAAGAGGTGAAAGACAAGCTAGGAAATATAGGGGAAATTGTTTTGAGCACTGATCTGTCACTATTAACTTAAATGGTATGCTAGAATATTATCAAATGTTCATAACATGTCTTGCAACAAGGAAGAAACCTCCTACTTTTGAAGAATTGACAAGAATTTTTCTACAAGAGGAAGAGAGGCGCAGGAATCTGAAGCCTCACAATACAGATTTGGCACTATGATAAAATAAGATATCCTCGAGAGGGAGATCAAGAAGAAGAGGCAGAGGAGGAAGTTCATCACAAAGAGGTAGTTCATCGCAGAGAAGACAATTTCCAAGGCCAAATCAAGGTATGCAATCTAACAGGAATGAGTCAAAGAGTTTTTTTTATTGTGGTCGACCTAGACATATGATTAGAGTCTGTCATAAGAAGAAGAGTAAGGAGGCTAGGAATAAACCTAGAACACATTCATGTCATTATGCAAAAAATTATTCAAATCATGATCTCAGGTTGTTTATTGCTAGTGATGAGATTGATGAACCCCCGAATTTTGATTCATGGGATCTTACACTGTTTTTGTCTAATGCTACTTTATTTGCTGAAACAAATGAATTTGATGCATGGTTTGTGGATTCCGGAGCATCCGTACATATGATATGTAATAAGATGTGGTACACTAATTTTAAAGAAACACAGAATGGAGCCAGCATATATCTTGGAGATGACCGTGCTCATCAAATCAAGGGATACATAGATATTCCTGTGACATTGTCGAATGGTACTGTTCATCACATTCACAATGTGGGGTATGTGCCACGGATAAAGAAAAAATTGATCTCCGTGTCCACCATTACAGATTAGAACTTGAAGGTTGAATTCTTCAAGAATTATTGTAGAGTGAAGGATCTGCTGGACCAATACATAACTGTTGCAACGGGGGTAAGAGAAGGAGGCTTATACAAACTTGATGTTACCGGCAAAGCACAAAGATTCTTTGGCATCAAAGGTATCACCACATCAATCATCCTGATTTATTGTTATTACAAAAAAATAATATGGTTGAAGGACTTCCCATGTTAAAGAATGAGAATGGTTCTTGTGGTGGATGTGCATTAGGAAAGATGCATAGAGATGAATTCCCCTCTAATCTTGATAGGAAAAATAAAGATGTGTTAGATATTTTTCATACTGATGTTTGTGGGCCCATGCAGACTAGGTCTTTAGGAGGTGCATTTTACTTTCTGTTATTTATTGATGATTGCACGAGATACACATGGGTTTAATTCCTTAGAAGAAAAATTGATGTGTTCGAGTACTTTAAGGAATTCAGAACCATGGTAGAAAAGAAGACAAGAAAATCCATCAAAATCCTTCATTCAAATCAAGGGGGGAAGTATAAATCAGGGACTTCATCAAATATTGCAAAGATCATGGAATAGTACAATAGTTTATAGTACCCCACACTCCACAACAGAATGGAGTGGATGAAAGGAAAAACAAAACTCTGGTAGAGTGTGCATGAAGCATGATGAAAGGTAAGAATCTCTCAAATACATTTTGGGCTGAAGCCATAAATACTGCAGTTTATTTAAATAATATAAGTCCAACAAGGTGTCTTGATAATGTCACTCCTTTCAAAGCCTTGTATGGTTCCAAAACTGTAGTTCATAATTTGAAAGTATTTGGGTGTAAGTATTTTGCACATATTCCAAAGGAGAATAGGAAGAAATTAGATGCTAAAACCATTAAATATATTTTCATTGGGTATTGTTCCGAATTCAAAGCATACAAATTGTTTGATCCTTCTACTCACAAAGTATTTTCAAGTAGAGATGTACTTTTCCATGAGCATAAAGCAGGAAATCATGACAACAACAGTCATGAAGAATGGCATAGACTTCTTGGTGAAGGAGTTAAATAACATCAAAAATCATCACAACAACAACCACAATTGCAAAATCATCCACCAAAGCAACAACCACAACAATAACAAGAAGGACTCAGTGATATGGACACTTCAAGCAGTCACAGTTCACCTAGAGGCGAATATAGATCTTCACAAAGTGGGGAGGAAGATAATCAATTAAGAAGATTTTCATGATAGGTTTGACTCCCTGAGAGGTATAGAGACTATTCCATAATGAGTGACATTTCAAATATCATAGAACCCATGAGTTTTGATGAAGCTAATGAACATGATGGATGGTGAAATGCAATGGAGGAAGAATATGAATCTATATTGAAAAACAATACTTAGGTATTGACTGAATTGCCTAATCATAAAAAGGCCATTGGATGCAAATGGATATACAAACCCAAATTTAAGTGAGATGGTAGTATAGACAAATATAAGGATAGACTGGTGGCAAAGGGGTATTCACAAACATAAGGTATTGATTATGTTGAAAGATTTGCACCAATAGCTAAATTGAATACTATCAGATTATTAATTTCTTTAGCTACAATGTAAGTTAAAGAAAGAATTGTATGGACTAAAACAAACACCTAGGTCATGGTATGAGAAGATAGACTCTTTATTTCTTCAATGGGGTTTTATGAGGAGCAAAAGTGATCCAAATCTGTATACCAAATTTAATGAGAAGGGTTATATAGTATTGATTTCATTATATGTTGATGATTTGATAATTACAGGAAATGAAGAGAAATTAATTGATGAAATTGAGGAGCAATTGTCACAAGTTTTTGAAATGAAATATCTTGGTGAGTTACACTATTTCCTAGGTCTTGAAGTTCGGAGAAATGCAGGCCAATTTTTTTTTTTTCCAGAGTAAGTATGTCGGAGAAGTACTTCAAATATTTAAAATGGATCGGTGTAAATCTTTGATTGTTCCCGTGCAGCAGAATGTGAAACTTTCTTGTGATGATGGTTCGAAGGAGGTGAATGGCACTATGTATAGACATATGGTAGGTAGTTTGAATTATCTCACCACAACCATACATGATATTGCATACTCTGTGACTGTGTTAAGTCAGTTTATGGCGAAACCTCTAGAAATCCATTGGAATGCAACAAAGGAGGTAATCAAGTATATAAAAGGAACACTTGATTATGGTATTAAATATACTAATGCATCTGATGTTGAGTTGACAGGTTACTCAGATTCTGATTGGGCTAGAAATCTGGATGATCGAAGATCAACCATTGGATATGTGTTTGGCATTGGATCCAGGGTTGTTTCATGGAGAAGTAAAAAGTAGCCTATTGTATCTTTGTCTTCTACTCAAGAAAAATATAAATCCTTGTGTGCCACAACTTGTGAAGTTGTTTGGCTGAGAAGACTTCTTCAAGATGTTGGAGAAGAACAAAAGGAACCTACAATGATCAAATGTGATAATCAAATTTCAATCAAGCCAATGAATAATCCTATTTTTCATGCAAGAACAAAGTATGTTGATGCTAAGTTTCATTTTGTTAGTTAAAAATTGCAGTCCAATGAAATAGCTCTTATGTATTTTAATACTTGTGAAAATGTTGTTGATATTTTCACTAGCCTCTTGGAAAGATTGAGTTTGAGCTGTTTAGGGAGATGTTAGGTGTAGGAGTCAATCCATTCTCCATTAAGGGAGAGACTAGGAAATAATGGAGAAATAATGGAGCAAGAGTCAATTGCAAGAGATAGTTACGTAGAAAAACTCTATTAGTCAAAAATGAGTTATATAATTGAACTCTACTTCACTTAATGTAGATTCTAGTTTTCTGTGGTTTGTTGTAACATACTAAGTAGAGTTGTTCCCTATATAATGATGTAATCAATCTTCATTGAATAATACAGATTGTGAATGTAGTCTCACCTATGTGTTGGTTTTCCTAATTCTAAGTTGGCTTTCAAAATTCCATAATCTCTTTTCACGGGAATCAACCTTTTCATCACTGTGTCCATATGTTTTAATTATTTATTTCTTATGGCCAATACTTTGCAAGTTCCTATAAATCCATAGCGAAAAGCAAAGAAAATGGCATAGGATATTATCAAGACTTTTCAAGAAAATAAAACATGGTTGATATGCTATTGAGTTCTGACTAAAATTCTGATAACTTCATCTACTTTTCTAAGAATGGAATCATTTATTTACATTGCTTCTTTGTACGATTTCTACTTATGTAATCGCTTACAGTCATGATATTTTAGCTATGCAAACTGTATTATCTATTATATGTATCATTTACGATATCCGTATGATTTTAGGAAAAATGCAACATCATTTTTAGGAAATATTCAGTTCCATATCATTAACGGACTTTCAAATCCAGGTATTATTACATTAAAAAAAATAAGCACATCACTTCAATAAGCCTCCTATGAATGGCCAAGGCATTAATGCAAGGCATTCAACCTTAAGTCATTAATGCAACGTATACAACCTTGAGTATCAAGAAGAAATTGAAGAAGAAATTGACATATATAGGAAGATAATAAATAATCTATGTTCTTAAGTGGAATTGAAATAGTACCGGGCACCGACACTTGGTAGAGAAAAAGATACACTCACCAGAATATAAACGCCTTTGTTGCACTTATCACCGACACTTGGTAGAGAAAGATACACTCACCAGAATATAAGCGCCTTTGTTGCACTTATCAGTATATGGAATGTTGGAATTTTCTAATTTTATATTCCAGAAATCCTTTTCCAGAAGTATAGATTCGCCGATGATGACCAAAGTTTTATTGATTGTTTGTATAGGGCCTATTTTTATTTTCATAGCCTTCGCTCTCTCTCGTTTTTGTACGGAAATTGTTTTGGAGCTCAATGATCATAGTTACCGAGTTTGAATTCTAATTAGAATTCGATACGATATGGAAATAATTCTTAGAATTCAATATGTTGTAGTAATCTATTGAGTTCCCTATTTATGGATTCGTTTCTTTATAGGCCAGAGAGAGGTTCATTTGAGGTGCCATCTTTATAGGCCAGAGAGCGGTTCATTTGAGGTGCCATTTGGTGGCTACTTCTAAAGATGGAAGACGCATTTAAAGCGTTGTAGGTGTTTGGAAGAAGCATCTCAAGCCCTGTAGGAGAAGATTCTTTTCTAATTATTTCCATTTCCTGAACTTCTCGAATTTTCTTTTCAAATTATTTCCATTTCCTGAACTTCCCGAGTTGGACGGTTATTGCCTAGCTACCTCTTGGAGAAAATTATAAGGACTCTACTTGAGAGTCTCCTACGAGCTTAGATATGTTGGGTGAGATATCTTGGGTGGTTTGGTGAAAAGTTCCCGTTCCCATGTCGGGTCAACCCAATTATCCATTACAGAAAACGCTTATAGCAATTAAATTCGAATGACTCTACTTGAGAGTCCCCTACAAGATTAGATATCTTGGGTGGTTTGTTGTTATCTCGGAGATTTTTGTGTCAAGTGCTATGCTACTCTTCTTAATCTTAGAGCAGCGGCAAGCCCCTTGGGATCTTATCTTCTGTTTGTGAGAGTTGCGGGATACTTGTATGACCGAGAAGCAAGAAGGGAATGTGTTGTTCTCCAGAATTATTTATCTCAAACGAAGATTAGTTGCACTGGGAAAGAATGCTTAGTTGCAGTGGGCTAGAATGCTTTCTACCTTTTTTTGAGCTCTGATTTCTTGCATTCTTGTTTTGAGAACGAGGCAATTCCACAGAAATGATAAATATTCCAAATTTCGAGAACGAGAATACTCAACGTCATCCCAATACAATAATTATAGCAGTGTATAGATTATAAATGTTGAAATCCATAGAGCAGAAGAAGATACTTTAGGGGTATAAACATTAGTTAATACACTCTATACGAAACCACTAACTCTATTATGTAGGCGAAAAAGATACTTTAACACAATCATTGGCACTTTGTAGAGGAATGATTCATGCTAGGGGGTGAGCAACGAATGTTTCCAGGAAGTGAGGAGTAGAGCATCGAGTGCAGTGCAGAGCATCTACTACAGGCACTGAGGAGCAATGCATTCACTGCAGTGGATGAAGCTGTGAAGAGCCGAGGAGGAGATGGCGCAGAGCATTGAGTACAACTCTGCCCAATGTAAGAGGACAATATATCCGCCAAACATTGGAGGGATAAGAATGCATTAAAAATAATTCTTCAATCTCAAGAAGGTAGTCGTAGCAGGTGCATCGCCTTCAAAGTCAAAGGAGCACGTGTAGAGATAGAGATATGACATCTCAACATGATAGAATTTCAAATCAACTCAGAAACAGAACGAGTTGAGTTGTTGACATATTTTGGAAACAACGTTTTTAAATATATCTTGTTTGTAAAGTCTTGTACGACTGTAAGGAGTTAAGGATAGAGAGTGGAAGCCCTTATTGGGTGATAACGGATAGTTATTGTAATGAGACAAAGTAGGTAACGGCTAGGTAACCGCTAGACACTGATATGATAGGTTGCAAACACGACGAAGAAGAGCTCGAGGAGCTACTTCTTAGATACATTTGTTGTTGTATTGTATTAGAGAGAGTAGAGCAGAGTAGAGGAGAGTTGTATATAGGCAAAGAAGAAAGATGCAAAACAATAATACTATGTAATTTATTTTATGGATGAATAGAACATACAAAATTGTTCCAATTTCTTAGAGAGCATTCATTTTGATGTTTGATTGAGTGAATGATATATTGTGTAATTGTTTTAGTTAATTTTGTTTATGTATGATTGTCTACGGTTGATCATATGAATTTGTGATGAAGTAGATAAGTTTCAATTGTCTTTCTTATGAGAACTTGTATGCAAGGAGTGCATCTCATACGCAAGGAGTGCGTTGACAGAGTCTTCAATTGATTCAGAGGAGTTCAAAAAGGAAGGATGGGAACTTAGACCAAGTGCAAGGAGTGCACACAATCAAGGAGCGACTAATTGTTGAATAACTAGGACACATAAGTGCAAGGAGTGCGAGAAGAGTTTCTTTCGAAGAAATCCTTTGATCTGAGTTTGTCAAGATCCCAAAAATGCAAGGAGGGAATGGGAGAATCAAAATTCTCAAAGGAATCAAGCTCAGAAGGGATAGCGAAGAGAAATCTTCAAAGGAGTGAAGCTCTAAAGATTTCTTGAGTTGTCAGTCAAGATCTGTCCAGGATGGAGAGAGATCATTCCAGATCGTTGGATCTGGGCAAAATGTGCAAGTTTTAGGTCTCTTGGTGCATAGAGCAGAGTCGACTACCGAAGTTGTGAAGTTCCGAAGTGGCATAAGATCTACAACTTCAGAGTGGAAGCACTTCAAAGATTTCGTATACAAGGAGGAAATGAAATCAACGAAGAGCTGAAGCGTTTCACAGCCATCGATCTATGGGAGGCATGCATCGACAGATCGTCGAGTTCGGGTGAAAACACTTCGGCAAGAGGTGAGTGTTTAGGAGCCAAAACTACCGAAGCTTGAATAGCCGAAGTGAATCATAGTCGTCCGATTCAGAAGAACACGCAGAAGAAATCTATGGACTCTAGGTGAAGACTTGAAGTGAATCATAGCCGTGAGATTCAGAAGGACACGTGGCAGAAATATGTGCACTTCGGGAGAAAGTGAGTGTGCAAGAGTTGAAACTTCTGAAGCCCGAAGATATGAAGTGAAGCACAACCGTGGTTCTATGGAGACATGTGTCGACAGATCGTCGAATTCGGGTGGAAGTACTTTGAGAGGAAGCAAGTTCGGAGGTTTGGAAACTCCCGAAACCTTAATAGTCGAAGCTAATCATAGTCGTCGATCTTCGGGAGACACGCGTTGACAGATCATGAATTACAGGTTAAATCATTCTAGGAGAAAGTGAACGAAGGAGTTGAAATTCCTGAAACTCAAATTGCCAAAGCAAATCATGACCGTTGATTTGAAATGGGAACGCGTCGATAGATCGTGGAAATCCGGGAGGGCATGCTCCGAAGAGAAGGAAGGAAAGGAGCCAGGTCTCATCCATTCATCAAGATGCATAGACCGAGATCCCAAGATCAACAGTCAGTCTTAATTTGTTAATTGTGGGGACAAAAAGTGCTTGGCCTTTAACAATCTGAGAGTGGGCTGCAATCGAAACCACGATATTTTCAAAGGGACAAGTGGCAATTGTTAGTGAATTGCGGGAAGAAAAGAAGTGTGGTCTCAAACCACTCTTGGTCGCACCCCCGATCATGTTCTTACATGATATCATAGCTCAAGGTCACATCCAGGAAGGGGCTAATGGAAACGGAGCTAGCGCCTGAAACTTGATAGTTCAACAACACGAAGGGAGAGATTGTGGGTGTCATAGAACCTACACAAAAAGGCCAAAATACCCTGTGTTTAATCACAAAGTGAGACCATCAATATTTCAGAGAGCGAATTTGGCTCAGAGAATTGAAGATCCTTGCCCAAAAGGTCGTGTAGCGCAAGACAGAGTAGGAGGGTTGCATTAGTAGACTCATCAAATAACACTTTCATTTAATCAATCAATATAGTATGATAAATAAATAAATTTAAATATTGAAAAAAAAAGAAAATACTATCTCAATAAGGTTTTAATAATTTTTTACTAAGTTGATCAATCAATAATATGATAAATAAATAAATTTAAATATCGAAAAAAAATAATAAAATATGAACTATAATGTGAAACTGTTTTAAATTTTTTTTTTTTTTTTTCAATTAAGAATTTATCAAATAAAACCTAACACTTTCATTTGATTAGTATAATAAATAAATAAATTTAAATATTAAAAAATAAAAATAAAATAGAAACTATAATTCGAAACCATGTTATAATGTGAAACTAATCAGCATTCAAAGTTGAACTAATGATATATATCATGCCCAGAGGCAGGTACAAAAACAACATTGAATTATATTAAAAATAAAATGCTCTAGATAAAAATTCTAAAGAAGTAAAGTTAATCGTGACATAATAAATTTATATATATATATATATATATAATTTATTAATTTATATCTTTATATTATATTTTAAACTTAGTTAATTCCTCAATAATTTATATTCTTATATGTTGGAATAACGTTTCTCATCATAAATTTGATAGGAATTTTACACTACAAAGTTTTATGATTGATTAAGCTTGTATGAAGTTTTTGTGAGAGGTTTTATTTGCATAACATGAAAAAATAATCCCTCTTTATCGGGTGGTAGGGAAACGATCGACCTCAGGGCTCCCACCCCGTCCAAGTCAATGCACATCCCCCCCTTTAACCACGACATGTTCTCCTCCTCCCACTTGTACCCAACCTGCCCAAGTTATTAATGATTGACCCTCCTATGCATACCACCCGACCTCTAAACTTCAATGGGCGCATCATCCTTCTTCGTCGGGAGATCCTTCTCAGTCGACATGCTCAGTCTTGGATCGTCCTCTATATTGACATATTTGGTTTCATCATCACCTTTGTTATCACCTCTTTGACCAATTATCACTATGGCCATAACAATTCACTCCTCAAAATGATTACTCTCACAATGGCTAGTCTCCTTACTCCATATCCCCATCGATCTTGGCCAAATATCATTCCTTTACCTTTGCATGATACTCACCTAAAATCTTGCGCTCTTATCCTCCTAACATCCTTCTATTCTCCTGCAAATACCTTGTTCATGACATCCATGGAAATAGGTAATTGCTCCTCCTACTCTCGAGGAGGTTCCCAGGTCAACAAAGAGGGCGCTCTAGTTCCCACCTTGTTCCAGCAACTCAGAACTCAGTAGACTCGTACCACGCCAACACCCCTCCCCAAATTCAAGCCAAGATAAACCTTCTTGAAGTTGATGTTCATGTACTTAGGCACTTCGTCACAGATTAAGAGGTTCATGCAAATGTTCATTCTTGGGTCCCAAACACTGGGGGAATCCACTCTCACGAGTCGCACTATCCGAAGACCACAAAAATATATTGGTAAATGAAACTATTATTGGGAAGAGATCTAGCTGAATGAAAAGATGACAAAGAATAAATTATGCTCCAACTCGACGAGTCGCAGATGTAGATTCAACTTCTGGACCATAAAATGAACCTATTAGTTTGGAAAATTTCTAGATTCGACTTCTCGACAGTGGAAGAACCTCAACCCCAGGTTCTTGAGGCTAGGGTTCCTTATATTCCTTAGTATTTTTCAAGAATAGTTGGTTTCCTAGTAAGTTGGTTTACTTTTGAAGGCCGAGTTTTTTGTGCTAAGCCTCAAAATGGTCTTGCTAGGAAATTACACAAAACAATTTTTTGTTGTATTCAAAGTCCTAGGGGTAGCTACTTTCAATCCTTTAGATTCAAGAGACGAATCTTTCATCAAAATTCAGACAATTTACTGCACTATTGTTGGTCTAGTTTCCCTAGTACGAGGTGAGCAACAATTTGTTTGTTATATTTTCCAATGACATTATAAATAGATTAGGATTATTAACAAAAAAAAAATACATTAAAAAATAATAAAAAAATATAATTAAGATCAGTTATTATAGAAACACACACCCACACCCATAATTTTTTTTTTGTTTTTTTCTTATTGAGTATTTCAACATTATTTCAACATTATGAAACCAGTAAAACACATTGTTTTGGTTTTACATGGCAATGATGCTTGAGAGAAATGGTAATCTCATTTATGGCCTTCTTTGAACAACTTCATGTAGAACATACATATAAATTCATAAATATGCAATTTAATTTAATGAAAGTATTAATTGTGAAATTTTGATTTGTACTTTGTTTAGTAATGTTAAAAAATATTAAAACAAACAAGTCTATTGAAAAAAATAATGAAAAATAAAATTTTATAGTATTTACACTATATAAACTAGTTATTATATGTTTTTGTCTTATCAAATTACAAAAACACTATTAAAAAGAGGAAGCATATTATTATCATTCACTAAGAGTGGGTTAAATTATAGAAAAACTTAACTTTTTGGAATAGAACAAAGCTCATTATAACTTTTAACTTAAGATTAGGATCACAACATGTAAGTATAGTGTTTTAGAAATGAGTATAGTGTTTTTAAAAATACAAACTTTGTATTGGTGCATTTCATAAAACAAAATTAATATTGATGTATTTAGAAAATATATTTTAAAATCATATTTATATTTATATTAAAGGTTATTTTATCCATCAAACAAGATATTCTATACTAGGATCCATATTAACTTCGAATTTATCAAACTTATTTAGGATTAAGATAAATCTAGACTAATATAAAAACTTAAAGGTGAATATTAATAGAAAAATCTATATATCCAGCTTATACCTATATTAGATCTCATTTTCAAAATATTTATCACACTATCTATTGAGATTTGGTGACAACCAATTACCAAAAACAGATTTGGATTCTATTATTCTTAGTTGGTTAAAACCAAATAGACCAAGTTAGAATATGGATAGGGATTACATTTATTATTCAGTTTCTTGTAAATGTATATAAATATATGTAAGCCCGTAGAGGCAAAAACGACTGTGAGAGAGTGTGTCCATGATAGACTTGCAAATCTGATGTAATCTCCACAATCCAAATAATAAGGTAATTGATGCCTATCCTTGGTGGATGTAGCCCAACATTTGGGTGAACTACCTGAAATCTCTGTGTTTATTTCTTATGTGTGTGATTGTTATTTATCATTGAGAATTGTGTTTTATGAATTGACAATTCTAACACTACCAACCTTCCTAACCTCTTAACTCAACGAAAGTATGGTCATCTTGGAAAGCTTCTCTTAATTCTTGGAAAGCTTCTCTTAATGCTTTTCGAACAAAATTCTAAAGAATCACAAGTAATCACTTACCCTTTTAAAGTTCGATAAACCAATTCGGTCTTAGTGGAAATTAATCATCATCAATATCCTCATCTTAAAACTTTGATGATTAAATTGTTTAAATGTTTTTTATATTTTTTTTATTTGTAAACATTAATTTATTTTTAAATGATTAAAAATTTGTTAAAAACTTTCTTAAACTTTTATTTATTTCAAAATATTAAATTAATTTTTATACTTTTCTTTATTTGAAAATATCAAATTAAAGTTTTCAATTTTTTTTTTTAATGAATTTTATGAAAAATATAAAAATGTTACTCTACTCAAGTCTTCTCTATGACATTGCTAAAATGAATCCTATCTCGAATAAGCTAAGGGAAGGAAATTAGGAACGATGAATTTGTACCTCTCGTGAGTCGACCACACATATCAAAACTTGAAGGATTTGGTAGATGGAGATTGAGGACTTTATAGAAAAAATAAAGAGTAGCTACCATTGTGCATCACATAAATTCACATTCCATGAGGAAATAATTTGTTTTTTAAAAGTATTACATTAATGTTGTCATAATTAGTTTAATGTTTATAATAATTTGTTTTTTAAAAGTATTTCATTAATGGTGTTATAATTAGTTTAATGTTTATAATGGGTAATAAATTTGTATATATAGATTTATATAATATATATGTGATATGTTGTTTTTTAATGGAGTGTGGTTGATAATGGATTGATTGAAATATATATATGTGTGTGTTTTGTTATTTCTATATTGTTTGGCTGATTCAATGTTAAGTTTAAAGAGTTCTAAATTGCTAATTAAGAAGGATAGTTCTTTTAGAGTTCTTTATAGGAATGCTTATATCCCACCAACACCTTCTCCTAATTTCTAATTGCAAACACAATAATATTCAACCAAATATAATGTATAGAGATTCATTCAACTGAGTTTCTTTTTAAAATCATATAGATAACAACTTTCATATGTTTTAATTTCCCTTTCAATAATATCATCTGCTCTTTCATTCAGTGGAAAATCATATAAAGAACAATACCTTCGATGTGTTTTAATTTCCCTTTCAATAATATTATCTGCTCTTTCATTTAGTGGTTTGGGTTTCTCCCTTAATTTTATTTTCCAAGAGACTTCTCACTTTCATATCGACCATGTGTCTCTTCATTACATTCTAAAAGTTATTTTCATTTAGTGGTTTGGGTTTCTCCCTTTATTTCATTTTTCGAGAGGCTTTCCCCGTTTATATAAACGATGTGTCTCTTCATTACATTCTAAAAATTATTTTCATATGTTCAAATCCCTTTACCTTTTTCTAAATGTTTTTCAAAATTTGATGCTCACTTATAGGTTCACCATATTTGCCACATGATATATTAAATATAACATATGGACCTCTCACTTACGCACATTTGTTTGGACCTCTATTTCATGAAATTTCTTAGTAAGCTGGTTGTAAACACTTTCTCTTTCTGTTATATTAAATATTAACACCTAAACTTCCTTCTTAAACATGTTTGCCTCGAAGTATATTAAACGTTATTTTTTATTAGCCAAGATTTAACACTTTATCCTTTTATTATTCAAGGAGTAGTTAAAGTTACATCTTTTCTATTTGGGATTTGGTGTAGCTATGAAATAGATAAGAAAAACTACATGTAATCCAAAATAAATAACTTTTATGGAAGAGTGAAGGTTTACTCTTGGTAAGATGAAAGGTAGAATATGAAATTATGAAATAATAGATTGTAATTATGTGGCTGTTATAATGAAATATGGTATAAATGTAAAATCTAATAATGTAAAATGATAAAAAGTTAATAGTAGAGTAAATTTGTACTTTTAATTAAGTTTGTTAATCATTTGAATTTGGCAATTAGATCGTCACAAACTAATTTCTTAATCATATTAAGTAAATGATAAAAAGTAAACAGGTTAACTAAAGCTTTTAAAAATGCTAGAAAATTATGAACATGACAGTTCGTACATTGATTTGGAAAGACGATTAAGAATATGCTAACATATTCAATTGATAACCATACGATTGAAATTTATAGTTAAAATATCATTAAATATACTCATTATCAATAAGTATAATTCGACATAATTATATATATTATCTATGATATCTATATGTTTTAAAGAAAAATTCACCATCGAAATATCCAGTTATATATTATTAAGTGACTTTCAAATCCAGATATTATTACATAAAAAAAATAAGCACATCACTTTAATCAGCCTCCTATAAATGGCCAACGCATTAATGCTGTAGGCATTCAACCTTAAGTCATTAATGCAACGTATTCAACCTTAAGTATCAAGAAGAAAGTGACATATATAGGAAGATAACAAATAATCTATGTTCTAAGTGGAATTGAAGTAGTACAAGGCACCGACACTTGGTAGAGAAAAAGATACACTCACCAGAATATAAGCGCCTTTGTTGCACTTATCATCGACACTTGGTAGAGAAAGGTACACTCACCAAAATATAAGCGCCTTTGATGCACTTATAAGTATATGGTATGTTGGAAATTGGAATTTTCTAGTTTTTTTTTCGCTCTTTCTCGTTCTTTGTACGGAATTTGTTTTGGAGCTCAATGATGGTTACCAAGTTTGAATTCTAATTAGAATTCGATACGATACGGAAATAATTCCTAGAATTCGATATGTTGTAGTAATATATTGAGTTCCCCTGCTCTGCCACAATCTTAAGTATACCCTATGGATTCGTTCCTTTATAGGCCAGAGAGAGGTTCATTTGAGGTGTCATCTTTATAGGCCAGAGAGCGGTTCATTTGAGGTGCCATTTGGTGGTGGCTACTTCTGAAGATGGAAGAACCATTTCAAGCCCTGTAGGAGAAGATTCTTTTCTAATTATTTCCATTTCCTGAACTTCCAGAGTTGGACGGTTATTGCTTAGCTGTCTCTTGGTTATTGCCTAGCTGCCTCTTCTGTGGAGCTAATTATAATGGCCCTACTTGAGAGTCCCCTACGAGCTTAGATATATTGGGTGAGATATCTTGGGTGGTTTGGTGAAAAGTTCCCGTGGTTTGGTGGAGTCAACCCAATTATCCATTACCAAAAAGGCCTATAGAAATAGGTGGAAAAAGCATTTCAAGCGCTGTAGGTGTTTGGAAGAAGAATTTCAAGCCCTGTAAGAGAATATTCTTTTCTAATTATTTTCCATTTCCTGAACTTCCCGAGTTTTCTTTTCAAATTATTTCCATTTACTGAACTTCCAGAGTTGGATGGTTATTGCCCAGCTACCTCTTGTGTGTAGCAAATTATAATGACTCTATTTGAGAGTCCCCTACGAGCTTAGATATGTTGGGTGAGATATCTTGGGTGGTTTGGTGAAAAGTTCCCCTATATTGTTTGTTGTCATCTCGGAGTTTTTTGTCTCAAGTGCTATGCTACTGTCCTTAATCTTGGAGCAGCGGCAAGCCCCTTGGGATCTTATTTCTGTTTGTGAGAGTTGCGGGATACTTGTATGACCGATAAGCAAGAAGGGAATGTGTTGCTCACCAGAATTATTTATCTCAAACGGAGATTAGGTGCACTCGGAAAGAATGCTTAGTTGCACTGGGCAAGAATGCTTTCCACTTTCGCTCGTGACCTTTTTTGGAGCTCTGATTTCTTGCATTCTTGTTTTTGAGAAAGAGGCAATTCCACAGAAATGTAAATATTCCAAATTTCGAGAACCAGAAAACTCAGCGTCATCCCAATACGATAATCATAGCAGTGTATAGATTATCAATGTGGAAATCCAGAGAGCAGAAGAACATACTTTACGGGTATAAAAATTAGCTAATACCCTCTATACGAAACCACTAACTCTATTATGTAAGCGAAGAAGATACTTTAACACAAGCATTGGCACTTTTTAGAGGAATGATTCATGCTAGGGGGTGAGGAACAAATGTTTCCAGGAAGTGAGGAGTAGAGCATCGAGTGCAGTGCAGAACATCTACTACAGGCAGTGAGGAGCAGTGCATTCACTGCAGTGGATGAAGCTGTGAAGAGCCGAGGAGGAGATGGCACAGAGCATTGAGTACAACTTTGTCCAATGTAAGAGGACAATATATCTGCCAAACATTGGAGGGATAAGAATGCACTAAAAATAATTCTTCAATATCAAGAAGGTAGTCGTAGCAGGTGATGTATGAGCATCGCAGGGATATGACATCTCAGCATGACAGATTTTCAAATCAACATTTAACTCAGAAACAGAACTAGTTGTTGAGATATTTTGGAGAGAGCGTTCTTAAATATATCTTGTTTGTAAAGTCTTGTAGGATTGTAAGGAGTTGCAGATAGAGAGTGGAAGCTCTGATAGTTATTGTAATGGGACAAAGTAGGTAACCGCTAGAAACATGCTACAGACAAGACGGAGAAGAGCTCGAGGAGCCACTCCTTAGATAGATTTGTTGTTGTATTGTATTAGAGAGAGTAGAGCAGGGTAGAGCAGAGTAGAGGAGAGTAGCATATGGGAAAAGAAGAAAGATGTGGTGAAGAACTATAACACTACGTAATTTATTTTATGGATGAATAGATTTTTCGAATTCCTTGAACAGTGTTCCTTTTGATGTGTGATTGAGTGAATGATATATTTTGTATATGTTTTAGTTAATTTTGTTGATGTATGATTGATTATTTTTTATCATATGAATTTTTTGATGAACTGGATAAGTTTCAATTGTCTCTCTTCTTAGAACTCATATGCAAGGAGTACATCTCATATGCAAGGAGTGCATCGACAGAGTATTGAATTGACTCTGAGGAGTTCAGAAAGGAACGAAGAGAACTTAGACCAAGTGCAAGGAGTGCACAAAATCAAACAATGACTAAGTGTCGAAGAACCAGGACAGAGAAACGCAAGGAGTGCGGGAAGAGTTTCTTTCAAAGAAATCCTTCGATATGAGTTTGTCGAGATTCTAGAAATGCAAGGAGGGCATGGGAGAATCAAAATCATCAAAGGAATCAAGCTCAGAAGGGATAGTGAAGAGAAATCTTCAAAGGAGTGAAGCTCTGAAGATTTCAAGAGTTATCGGTTAAGATCCATCCAAGAGGCATCAGGATCATTACAAATTGTTGGATCTGGGAAAAGTGCGTGACTTTTAAGTCTCTTGGTGTCTACAGGAGAGCAGACTGTCGAAGTCTCGAAGTCCCGAACTGAGTAGGGACTGTTCATCGTCAAGAGGGACGAGTGGCGTTAGATCTACAACTGCGGAGCAGAAACACTTCAGATATATCATAGACAAGGAGGAAGTGAAATTGCCGAAGAGCCGAAGCGATTCAAAACCATTGATCCGTGGGAGTCACGCGTTGACAGATCATCAACTTCGAGTGAAAAAACTTTGGCAAGAGGCGAGTGTTCAGGGGCCGAAAATCCCGAAGCTCGAATAGATGAAGTTAATCATAGTTGCCCCATTCAGAAATACATGCTGCATAAATCCATGGAATTTGGGTGAAGACTCAAAGTGAATCATAGCCATCAGATTCAGAGGGACACATGGAAGAAATATGTGCACTCCGAGAAAAAGCAAGTGTGCAAGAGTTGACACTTCTGAAGCTCAAAGACTCGAAGTGAAGCACAATCGTCGATCTATGGGAGAAAAATGTTGACATATCATCGACTATGGGTGGAAGTTCTTTGAGAGGAAGCAAGTTCGTAGGGTTTGAAACTTTCTAAACTCGAAGAGCCAAAGATAATCATAGTCATCGATCTTCGGGAGACACACGTCGACAGATCGTGAATTTCGGGTGAAAGAATTCCTGGAGAAAGTCAAGGTGGGAGTTGAAATTCACAAGGCCTGAATTGTCAAAGGAAATCACAACCGTTGATTTGAAAGGAACATGCATCTATAGATCATGGAAATCTGGGAGGGTGTTCTCCGAAGAGAACTAAGGAAAGGAGGTAGGTCTAAGCCATCAGTCAAGAGGCATGGACCGAGTTCCCGAGATCAACGGTCATGCTTAATTGCAGGGAAAGAAAGTGCTCAGACTTTAATAATCTGAGAGCGGGCCGCAATCAAAACGATGGTATTGTCAAAGGGACACGTGGCAATTGGTAGTGAATTGTGTGCAGAAAAGCAGTGTGGTATCAAACCACTATTGTACGCACCCACAATCATGTTCTTACGTGAGGTCATAGCCCGAGGTCACATCCAGGAAGGCGCTAATGGAAAAGGATCTAGCACGTGAAACTTGATAGTTCAACAACATGAAGGGAGAGATTGCGGGTGTCATAGAACCTCCACGAAAAGGCCGAAAGATCTTGCGTTTAATCACAAAGTGAGACCATCAATGTTTTAAAGAGCATATTTGGATTAGATAATTGAATATCCTTGACCAGGAGGTCGCCTAGCATGAGGGAGAGTAGGGGGGCTACATCAATAGGCTCATCAAGTAACACTTTCATTTGAACAGCTAATAGTATAATAAATAAATAAATTTAAATATTAAAAAAAATAATAAAATAGGAGCTATAATGTGAAACTAATCAACATTCAATGTTGAACTAATGATACATACCATGCCTTCCCCGAGGTGTACGACAGCTGGTGACGGAGTGTGTTGTTAAGATACTATGTCATGTTAAAGTCATCGGTTCGAAACCTACAGGGACAAAAAATCCATCCATGTTGGTTGGTGTGGCTCAGGCCAAGTGCGATCCTTGAGTGATTTTGGCAGCTTAGATGCCCTTGAGTCGCAATTTCTTAGCCACAGGTTAGTCCCACAAGTCATGGACAAACTAACAAACAAACAAAAACAAATAATACATACCATCCATTGTAGCAGGGACAATAACAACATTGAATTATATTAAAAACAAAATGCTCAAGAAAAAAATTATAAAGAAGAAAAGTTAATCGTCAGATAGTAAATTAATATATATATATATATATATATATATATATATATATATATCATTAATTAATATATTAATTAATTAGTTTATACCTTTCTATTTTAGACTTAGCTAATTTCTTAATAACTCATATCGTTATATCTTGCAATAACTTTTCTCATCATAAATTTGATAGGAATTTCACACTACACAGTTTTATGATTGATTAAGGTTGTATGAAGTTTTGTGAGAGGTTTAATTTACATAACGTTAAAAAATAATCGCTCGTATCGGGTGGTAGAGAAATGATTGACCTCAACGCTCCCACCCCATACAAGTTGACATGTGTGCCCCCCTCCAACCATAACCTTTTCTCCTCCTCCCACTTGTACCCATCCTGCCCATGTTATTAACAATTGACCCTCCTGTGCATACCACCCGACCTTGAAACTTCAATTGGAAAATCATCCTTCCTCGTCGAGAGATCTTTCTTAGTCGACATGCTCAGTCCTAGATCATCCTCTGTATCAATCTCTTTGGTTTCATAATCACCTCCATTATCACTTCTTTGACCAATCATCACTATGGCCATAATAACTCTCTTCTCAACTTGATTACCCTCATAATGGTTATTCTCATCACTCCATATCTCCATCAGGCTTGGCCCAATCTCATACCTTTACCTCTGCATGATACTCACCTAAAATCTTGTGCTCTTATCCTCCTACCATCCTTCTATTCTCCTGGAAACCCCTTGTTCGTGACTTTTATGGAAAGATGTAATCCCTCATGCCACTCTCGAGGAGGATCCTCTAGTCAGAAAAGAGGGCGCTGCAGTTCCCGCCCTGTTGCACCAGCTGAGAACTCAACAAATTCATACCACACCAACACCCCTCCCCAAATTCAATCGAATATAAACCTTCTTGAAGTTGATGTTCATGTTCTTAGGAACTTCGTCACATATGAAGAGGTTCATGCAAATGTTCTTTCTTGGGTCCCAAACACTGGGGGAATCCACTCTCACGACTCCCATTATCTGAAGACCATACAAATATATTGTAAAATGAAACTATTACTGGGGAGAGTTCTAGTTGAATGGAAATATGACAAAGAGGAAATTATGCTCCAACTCAACGAGTTGCAGATGTAGATTCAACTTCTTGACAATAAAATGAACCTGCTATCTAGGAAAATTTCTAGAATCGACCTCTCAATGGTGGAAGAGCCTTAAGCCCAGGTGCATGAGGTGAGGGATCCTTCTCTTCCGTAGTATTTTTCATGAATAGTTGGTTTGTTAGTAAGTTTGTTTACTTTGATGGACAACTTTTTTGTGCTAAGCCTCAAAATGGTCTAGCTAGGAAATTACACGAAACAATTTTTTGTTGTATTCAAAGTCGTAGGGGTATCTACTTTAAATCCTTTAAGTGAGAAACAATGCATTTGTTATATTTTCCAATGAAAATATAAATAGATTGGGATTATTAACAAAAACATATACATTAGAAAATAATAAAAAAATACAAGTAAGCTCAGTTATTATAGAAACACACACCCACACAGATAACTTTTTTTTGTTTTTTCTTATTGGGTACTTCAACATTATGAAACCAGTAAGACACATTATTTTGGTTTTACATCGCAATGATGTTTGAGAGAAATGGTAATCTCATTTATGGCCTTCTTTGAACAACTTCATGCGGAACATACCTATAAATTCATAAATATACAATTTAATTTAATGAAATTATTGATTGCAAAACTTGTATTTGTCCTTTCTCTAGTGATGTCTAATAAACAAAAGTATGCAAAATTGAATTTTATAGTATTTACACTATATAAACGAGTTAGTATATGTCTTTGTTTTATTAAATTGAAAAAACACTTGGTCGGGCCATGCTACTCTAGAATTTTTTTTTCGTTCTCTTCTCAACATACTGCAAGATATCCAACATCCAACTGAGTTATGCCACATAAATGTTTTTCGAATTGCATGCAATTAAAACATATACACATAGAACTCTTGCGGAAATTTATATATATAATGTAAAAAGATAAAAAAAAAATTGTAAGGGCATTTATTCATACTGAATAACGGTAAACATATACATACAACATATACAGACAATACCCATAAATATAAAGATAGTTATAACCACAATAGGATAACCCATAAAATTAAACACGTAAATAACAATGCAACATGTAAATTTATCACACAATTGATTCTTATCTTGGTAATAATATCAACATCTGCGTGTAGACCTTCCACGAGCCTCCTAGTCTTAGACCACACTTCTCATCACTCTCAGCAGTGGGTCTCCCTCGAGCTGGGATTAAACTCCACTCAGGCGAAGGGATTCCTAACCAGGCTAATGGTTCATACACAACAGGAAAGACTCGGTCGTAGGTGCCAACTCAAACTAACATCTTATAGTCACTCATTCCCCACATGCTTGTCCCACCCAAGGAAGTGTGCCCCTTCTCTGCTCCACAATCCTTCAACTGCCCCACTTACTTTCTAGGCTTCGATAACAGGTCAGATAAGAAGTCTCAGAACCCTGTAGCTCTAGTTTAGCACCTTCAGGAAATTAATTCCTCATCAATTCTCTCACCCAGAGAGAAGTTTCTCACAGGTCTAACAACCCACCTCTTCCATATCCCACTGGTCTGACAACCCGTTTCTTCCATATAGATCCCAAGTTAACTAGGTACACAAATAGTTGTGGCTATGGATACAGGTTCAGGTGCAGTGACATGAAGGTATGAAGGATAGCTCCATGAGTGTGCAAATGATGATGGCATCCTTGACTAAACGATGGAAGGAGAGCGAAAATGAACTAAGTCCCAACAATATGTATGCATGTCCCCAACTCGACACTTGTCATGTTGGGAGCTACTTTGGCCCACTTGACCCCATCCTTAGAACTTAGGATAAAATAATTTTCCTTACTTTATGATTTAAGAAATATTGATATAATATTCCTTTTTAGCTTAAGCTCCCTAGCTTAGCGCTTTTCCTTAAATCTTATCCCCCCTTTTCCCTAACTAGTGGAGTTCAGTACCCCATACTCTTTTATCGTGGTTGTTCTGCGTGCAACGATGTATTTTATATTAATAATGAGACATATAAAAAAATAGGGTCATTGGTCTTTAACATCTAGGTTCTCTTGCCTAATCAAAACATAACCACCGTATCTTATAATAACGGGCTCACTAGCCTATAAAACACAACATATACACAAAGGCTCCTTGGCCTCAAAATCGCGTGCACTTAAGATTTTGCGCATGTTATCTTAGAATGTGCACACTTCATCATTTTATTGCGCAATGATGCGCGCACTATGCAATGAAAGGTGCATACAAAATGATATCAAAAAAATCACCATCTTACATACATTTTTATTTACATTTTCAATTGGGTTCGACCAATGGATATTGCAATCCCCTCCTCTTTTTTATGCACTGTCTCCAGTGCATTATGTGGACATATGCACCAAAAATTTCAAAAATCCTCAAAAATATGTGAGTATTATGCCCGCATTGTATCATCATGATCTCAAGTAGTGTCCTCAAGACCGTACAAAGTCCCTTAGACCTTTATAATCCCTATGGATTGATTCCCAAGTTGTTTGATTTTCTGGTCCATAATGCGTACTAGATTCACTTGGAAGGCACCTTATTGCTCCACCTGAATCACATTCCAAACAATAACATGATTAACATCATGTATATATTTCTTAAGAAATGATACATGGAATACATTATGAATAGGCATAGATGTAGGCAGTGCAATCATATAAGATACTAGACCAATCCTCTCTAGGATTTCAAACGATCCATAAAGCGAGCTACCAACTTTGAACAATTTCTCAACTTTAGGGAACTTGTGTTGGCTTTCACTTTAAAAAATACATGGTCTCCCACTTTAAATTCCCTGTGAGCTCTTCCCTTATCAACATATTTTTTCTTCCTGTCTTGGGCAGCCTTTAAATTTTGTTTTATTTTCAACATTTTCTCTGCCATTTCTCTGATTAAATCTAGCCCAACCACTTCTCTATATGATGAGTTATTCTATCTAACTGGTGTGTTGCACTTTCTGCCATAAAGTGCCTCAAATGGGCTCATATTTAGAGATCTTTTATACCCATTGTTATAAGCAAACTCTACTAAGTAAAGGTAGTCTTCTCATTTTGATGGTTTATCCATCACATACATCCTCAATATATCCTCAATCACCTAATTCACCCTCTTTGTTTGTCCATTTGGTTCTGGATGATGAGTTGTACTAAAATTTGGTTTTCTCCAAATCCATTAAATAATCCCTTCCAAATTTTTGAGGTGAATTTTGGATCTCTTTCAGACACAATTATCTTGGGTATGCCATGTAATCGAGCAATTTCTCTCATATAAACGTTAGTTTCCTTGTTAGTGAGCTTAACTACAATAAAATGGGCAGCTTTAGTCAGCTTATCCACCACTACCATGATAGAATCATGTTGCTTGTTTATTCTTGGAAGTTTGCTGATAAAATCCATTGTTAAAACTTCCCATTTCCACTCAGGAATGGGTAATCATTGTAGAAAACTAGCTGGGTGTCTATGCTCAGACTTTACCTTTTGCCATTCCAAACATTTGGCAATAAAATCAACAACTTGTTTCTTCATTCCTGGCCAATAATATTTTCTCTTGATAGTTGCAATAGTTTTTCGATAACCTCAGTGCCCAACATAAGGTACATTATTCATTTCCCTCAATATCATATTTTTCAATTCCTGAGAATTTGGTACATAAATTGTTCCCCTGTACATGATAATTTCATCATTATCTAGGTTATATTCTTCAATTTTCTGCTATAAATTATCTTGTTGTAATTTTACCACTAATTCCTTGTATTGCAAATTTGATTTGGCAGCCTCTATAATTTTGTCCCTCAAATATGATTGGTACACTCTAATGGTTATAGCATGAAATTCATGCACTCTTCTACTAAGTGCATCAACCACTTTGTTCTCTTTCCCCTTGATATGCTTTATATCAAAGTCATATTCGCTGAGAAATTCTAACCATCTAATTTGCCTTGCATTTAGAGTTGGTTGATCAAATAAATATTTGATGCCATTATGGTCCATCCTCAGCTCAAACCTTTTCCCCATGAGGTAGTGTCTCAATTTCCTCAAGGCATGCACTATGGGTGCCAACTCCAAATCATGAGTGTCACAATGTCTTTCATGCTCCTTGAACTTCCTTGATTCATAACATATAACAAAACTTTTTCGACTGAGGACTCCGCCAAGTCCTTCTTGAAATGAATCTATGCATACAATGGATTCTTCATTTGGGTCTACAATCCTTAGTATTTGAGCATTTGTTATTAATTATTTCAAGTATTGGAAACTCTTTTCACAATCCAATGTCCACTGAAACTTCACACCCTTATTTTGTAATGAAGTGATTCGGTGTGAAATCTTTCAGAATCCTTCAGTAAATCTCCTATAATAGTCTACAAGGCCCATGAATGGTCTGACCTCTGTCACATTCTTTGGTGTTAACCATTATCTAATGGATTCTATCTTCACAAGATCCATTGTTATCCCATCATCTGAAATGATATGTCCCAAATAATGAATTTGCTTCTCACAAAATGAGCACTTGCTCAGTTTGGCATACAACTCATGCTCCTTTAATACTCATAATGCCATCCTAAAATGATGCTCATGCTCTTCCTCTGACTTAGAATATATAAGAATGTCATCTAAAAATAAAATTAAAAACTTATGTAAGTATTCTTTGAAAACATCATTCATTAAGAGCATGAAAACAATTGGTGCACTTGACAACCCAAATGGAACCATTGTGAACTCATAATGACCATATCTTGTCCTAAAGGCATTCTTGTTGATATCTTCGTCTTTAATCCTTACTTGATGGTATCCTTACCTGAGATCTATCTTGGAAAATATATTTGCATCCTTCAAATGATCAAATAGATCATCAATCCTTAGAAGAGGATATTTGTTCTTTACAGCCACTTTATTTAGTTGTCTAAAATCAATGTACAGTATTAATGTCTCATCTTTTTTCCTCACGAACAAGATTGGAGCACCCCCAGCTGGAAGACTTGAGCGTATATACCCCTTCTTGATAATTTCTTCAAGATGCATTTGCAACTCCTTCAACTTTGTTGTACTCATTCTGTAAGGAGTCTTTAACACTGGAGCTGCTCCAGGAATTAAATTTATAGAGAAATCAATATCCCTCTTTGGGGATAGTCCTAGTACCTCCTTGCACACATCCTCAAAATCTTCCAGTACTGCATGTTTTCCGAATTAGGTGTCTCTTCCATATGAGTTGAAAATATTTGACATCATTTTTTGTAACATTTCTTTAGCTGCAATGTTGAAATTTCTCTAATGGTTACTGCCCTGGGAATTCCCTGCACTTTCCTTAGGTTCCCTTCCTCATCAAATCAAGTAAATTCCTTTTTATGATAGTCTAGGATAACATGATGTTGATCTAACCAATAAATCCCAGCTAGATAGTTATAAGAACCTCAAGGCAAGATGTTAAAATATTCCCTAGTGTTAAGCCCATTCATGTCTATAAGACATGACTTAACCATCTTATTAACTTTTCTTTTTCCTCTGATAGCCAACTGCACCAACCTAGATTTTTCATCCTTTATTCTTGGAAAATGTAAACTTTCCACCATATTAGGATATATATAACTATAACTAGCTCCTTAATCAATTAAACTAACAATGGTTTCATTGTTGATCATACCTTCCACTTCAATCATATGTTACTAATACTTAGCTTACTTGTTTTCCATGGCTACATAGATCCTTGGTACATTTCCTCTCATGTCCTCCATTGTTTCATCTTGATGTACATTGTGAATAGATCTCACTTTTTCACCTTTGTGAGGACAATCTCTAAACATATGATCTTCCTTACAACTCCAACATTGAATAGGTGGTTTCCTTGGACTTTGACCCCCTGTCTCAATCATTATGGGTTCTCTATAATTTGGTTGTACCTGAGTATTATTTATGAAGAATGGTGTCTTAGTTCCCTTCTTTCTCTGATCCATCTTGAATTTCATTTTTTCTTCCGAAGCTTTTTGGAAATTTGGTCATGATTTTTGTTGATCATATAGGCATTTAGCTTGCCTTATATTCTCCTCCAATGTCTTAGGATCATCATACTATATTTTTTCACTGATAAATTATGGAAATCCACTCAAATAACTTTGAATCTTAACTGTCTCATCCTTGATGAAAGAAACATACTTCAACATTTCTAAAAACCTTCTCTCATATTCATCTATGGTCATACTCCCAAGATTTAGATAAAAAAAATCTTTCATTTTCTTGTCATAATATCTCTTAGTCAAGTATTTTTTCTCAAGATACTTCTTGAATTCCCTCCAAGTAACACTTTTCTCTTTAATGTATTTCACCTGCACAAGTTGATCCCACCACATCGATGTATTTCCATTGAGTTGATAGATGACAATTCTACCTTTTGAATGAGAAGAATAATTATGAAATTGAAAGTACTTTCTCATGACCAACAACCATGTTTCTGCAAATTCATCCTTCTTGTGCTCACTATCAAATGTAGGAGGTTTGATTTTATTCATTTATCCTCGTACCTCGTCCACCCCAGACCTCTTATGCTTCTTGAGAGGGGATGGACTTGATTTTATGTGTTCTCTCTTATTGAAATTCCTCGATGAGTGACTATGATGTCTACTAACACTTCTAGTTCCTTTCTTTTCATTAGGAGACCTCTGACTTCCTGATTTTCTTGAGCCACTCTCCTTATCCAATTTATTTTATATTCTTTTCAAGTTCTCCATTAGCTTCATATTGAATATATCTTGCTTTTACTAGGCTCTCATAAGCCTTTCATTATCATATTTATGTCTTTGGACATCATTTTGTAAATTTTTAATGGTCTCTACCATATTCATGTTTTCATCCCTTGCTTCTCCATGTCCATTGGAGTTTGTTCCTTCAATGCCCAAATGGACATCCATCCCTCTAATATTATCTTCCTAGATTTAAGTATCCTATACATATTCCTTTTCTCTAGACTCTATGTTGATCCTGATATGATCTAGTTGTTAACTATGATAAATGTGCAGCCAACAAAACTTTGTCAGGCTAACTGTTTCAACAATCTCATGAAAATATGAGCCATTCTAGTTCAATAATATATATGAATTATTTCTTCTGATTTCCTAGAAAATCGAATGCCATATCAATTTTCTAGGCAAATATTTATATTCTACTATCTGGCACCTTTCTAATGCCTACTCCCATCCTCAATTCTAAGTATTGAGAAGAAAGTTATGGTTATTTGAAAATTGTCCATTCATTTTTTTGTTCATTCTTCAACTTAGTGAAAATATGTGTTGTAATTATCGATTAGAGTTTTTTTTTTATCCCAATTGGGTTTCTTAATATACATATTTTGGACATTCTTTCCAAGTTTCACCTCTTTCTAGTTTCTGGGTTGCTAGTTACAGCCTACTGAATTTCTAGGCAAAATCATGTTTTCGGTCTGGAATGCTATAGGTACTTTCTTTGCCAAATTAAAATTTTTTAACATGCCTAGAAATTTAATTCATCTCTAGGAATGTCTTCTATGGTTCAATATCTTTCCATTGACTTCTCCTTCACCTCAAGCTGATTCCAGAGAAAAACATTATGGCTCTTTGAAGTTACTTGGGTTTTAAAATTTACCCTCCACTGTTTATGTTGTAACTTTCTCATAAAATCTTTGTTTGACGAACAATTTACACCATTAGAAAGATCTCTATGAGCTCTCCCATATTTGGCATGCACAAAAACACTAAAAGGTAAATTGTTCTTCATGCACCTATAACCACTGTGCATCACTTCTATGTCGCGCCAATAACTAGTTCTTGCACTATTATCTATTGCGCACAATTTTTGTATCACATGCTGATATTCCGCGCACATTTAAATCTATGTGTTGTACCATGTCAAAGTTTAGTACGCCCCCACCATGCACCAATACCCAACATAAAACATTAACTAAAATTTTGTGTGACAACATATACCGACATCGCGCATGCACCGACAAAATTTCTCTGCGTTCTGTCAGTATTGCGCACATCACACATGCCATTACTATGTGTGTGCACCGTGAACACCTTATTATGTGTAAGCACACTGTACGCTAGTATTACAAATATGACACTCAATCTGCACCATGCAATTCTAAATTAAGCACGCACCTACATGCCAATATTTTTCCATGCAACGCCAAATTTTAGCATGACACCAAAATTTAGTGTGTGCACTCACACGCCAATATTTTTATGCGTGCTGCCCAATTTTAGTGCACCCACCTGTGCACATTCATTTTTATGCGCAACAATTCCTTGTGAATTTCGTTGTATAAATTCGGGCTTTTTCCTCCATTCTTATCGTAGACATTCTGCAACTATGAAATTTGTTCAATTTAACCACGATAACACAAGTTCAACCTCTGCAACAACAAATCGATGCGTTTTAATATTTATGGAATTAATTTTTCCCAAACTCAAGTTAGAAATTGACAATTTAATCACTAATCTCTCTCCAATTTTCATGGCTTCACTTGTAACTTCAAATTCCACAAATTCTAGGTCGGAATTTTCTAGAACAAATATTAAATCAAGAATATCTCACCACATGGTCAAATTTCTCAATTTTCCCATGAATTTAACAACAGAAATCGGGGCCTTTTCCCAATTCCGCACAATTGCTATCACATTTTTTTCCATGGACGCTCTACAACTCGAAATTGGGCCACTTTGAAATAAATCCTCCATGAAATTTCACTTCAACTCAAATTGCTCATCCCATCCCGGCTCAATGTTGAAAACTAAAGCTCTGATACAATATTATAACATCCCCAGCCATCCAGACCGGGCCATGCTACTCCAAAAAATGTTTTCGTTATTTTCTCAACATACTGTAACATACCCAACATCTAACTGAGCTATGCCACATAAAAAAAAATCGAATTGCATGCAATTAAAATATATACACACAAAACTATTACGAAAATTTATATATATAATGTAAAAAGATAAAAACATTATGTAAATGCATGCATTCATACTGAATAACAATAAACATATACATGCATCATATACAGGCAATACCCATAAATATAAAGACACTTATAACAACACATAGGATATCCATAAAATTAAACACGTAAATAATAATGCAACATGTAAATTTATCACACAATTAACACTTATCTTGATAATGATATCACCAACTACGTGAAGACCTTCCATGAACCTCCCAGCCTTAGATCACACTGCTCATCACTCTTAACAGTGGGTCACCCCTAAGATGGGACTAAACCCCACTAGGGTAAATGGATTTCTTACCAGGCTAATGGTTCATAGACAATGGGAACGACTCTATCACAGGTTCCATCTCAAACTAACAACCTACAGTCCCTCATTCCCCACATGGTTGTCCCACCCTAGGAAGTGTGCCACTTCTATGCTCATTAGTTCTTCAGCTTCCCCACTTCCTTTTTGATATTCAACAATAGGCCGAACATGAAGTCTTAGAGCCCTATAGTTGTAGTTTAACACCTTCAGGAAATCAATTCCCCAACAACTATCTCACCCAAAGAGAATTTTCTCACGGGCTTGAAAACCTTCCTATTCAATATCCCATGAGCTTGACAACCCGCTTCTTCCATGCAGTTCCCTAGCTAACCATGTACACAAATAGGTAAGGCTATGTATACATGGTCAGGTACAATGACATGAAGTTTCAGAGGATAGATCCATGAGTGTGTGAATCATGATGGTGTCCTTGACTAAATGATGGAAGGAGAGTGAAAATGAATTAAGTCGCAACAATATGTATGCATGTCCCC